>NW_021025771.1:362617-374948 GCF_004153795.1 Camellia sinensis
GAATAGAGTGTTTTTTTTTTTTTTTTTGGTGTTCAATTGATCTTACATAGATCAAGATAATTACATTAAATTAGATAATCATTTAAACTCTAACAAAGCTAATACCAACAATCATTACGAGGAAGATTAAACTGGACAATGAAAGTCCAAATTAGATCGTAATAGGAAATAAATGAACAACAAAATAAAGACCCTCAAATAATAAGGAGTAAATAATCAATCTTTGCCAATGACAAGAATTGACTCTCTAATCTCTCAGTTGAGATTGTACAAGGTGGCCAATTGACTTGATTGAATTTGAGCCCCTATTGTTCATCTTAACCTCTAGAATGAGCATGTTTCATGTTATGTGGATACATGCGTGAATTTCACATACGTATATTTAGTGAATTTTTTTTGTATTCGTTTTTTTCAAAATTATGATGATAACATACAATGTACCAAAAATTGATACTAAAGGCTATTTTAATTTCTCTTAAAATAATCGAATATAATCAAAATCCCAAAAGAAGATTTAACATACAATGTAAACATTGATTCGGACACACTGAAGTACTCCCAAAAGAAGATTTAACATACAATGTAAACATTGATTCGGACACACTGAAGTACTCCCAAAAGAAGATTTAACATACAATGTAAACATTGATTCGGACACACTGAAGTACTCCCAAAAGAAGATTTAACATACAATGTAAACATTGATTCGGACACACTGAAGTACTCCCAAAAGAAGATTTAACATACAATGTAACAATAATCGAATATAATCAAAATCCCATAATAAATTGTTAAATTGTTGTTTTTACATTGTATGTTAAAAGAAGATTTTTGATTATTGCACCGTTGAATACACTAAAGTTCAAATTCGGATAAATCCCAAAAGAAGATTTAACGTACAATGTAAACATTGATTCGGACACACTGAAGTACTCCCAAAAGAAGATTTAACATACAATGTAACAACAACAAAGACACACTAAAGTTCAAATTCGGATAAATCCCAAAAGAAGATTTAACATACAATGTAACAACAACAAAGACACACTAAAGTTCAAATTCGGATAAATCCCAAAAGAAGATTTAACATACAATGTAACAACAACAAAGACACACTAAAGTTCAAATTCGGATAAATCCCAAAAGAAGATTTAACATACAATGTAACAACAACAAAGACATTGGTTTGTTTTGACTTAATTAAAGTGGGTGGAAGGAAGATCTCTATGCAGATCTGAGGTGTGTAATGTGTTTGTGGGTACATTATGAAAATTGGATGTTAGTTTATTACTTTTTTTTCAGGATGTTGCAGCAAAGATTCTTTCAATTTCTCAAAAGGGTCCTCCAGGAATTTGCGTCCTCTCTGCCAATGGCACTGTTTCTCATGTTACTATTCGCCAGCCCAGTTCATCCGACGGTGTCTTGACATATGAGGTATGTCTTCTAACATTGTTGTGAGGTGTCTTATAATTTTGCTTTATATTTAGATGTAATGTAAGAGGCCTTTAAGGAGGGCTTTCGAGAAGTTCAGAGTTTAGAGGTATTTATTATAATTTTGGGTTAGGGTTTTAGAGTTGAGTGTGTGAGAAAAATCGTTGAGCAGTCAGGTTAAGGTTCAAAACTCTGTATTATTTATTCTTTTATTTTTTGGCTTGCTAATCAAACAGCTTCTGTGAACTGGTTGTTGGCCTAGGTGTCTCAACCCTCTACGGTGCCTCCATCCTCCACCGTCGAGAGTATGATGAGTTAGCTACCATGTCTTCCCAAAGCAAACGTAGAGAATCCCCAATTTGATGAAACTGTAAATCATCAATTTTAGCTTAACAAATTACTAATTTTATTTATTTATTTTTTGGTTCCCATTGTCTTTTGGGATTTTGATTCTCAGACAATTAAAAGAAAAAATAATAATAATAAATTGTGGTTGTGGTTTATGTGGAATGATTCTATGAACAGGTGATGTTGTGAAAATTTGTTGAAAATATTTTTCTTTAAATTTTTGTGCCTGACATTGTAAATGCCTTTTTCTTAGACAGAATTGATATGAGTGATAATTAAAGAAAATGTTGGTACTGAGGATTAATTATCCACTTTAATAGAAATGGGGTTGATTTACTTTAGGTTTTTACCTCACATTTGATACCTTGATGATCTGTGAAGGTGAGTTGTTCGCAAACACAGCAGGAGTGGACTTTACACCCCATGTCGTAACTGTATACACAGGAGAGGTAATACATTGCAATTATTGGTTTGTTTTGACTTAATTAAAGTGGGTGGAAGGAAGATCTCTGTGCAGATATGAGGTGTGTAATGTGTTTGTGGGTACATTACTTTTTTTATTACTTTTATGTTAGTTTATTACTTTTTTTGGATGTTAGTTTATTACTTTTTTTTACACAGGAGAGATAATCTATTAAATAGAGTCACCAAAACATATATATTGTATATATAGATTTTTTTTAAAAGAAGGAAATCTGCAATGTTTGCTTACATGGTTTTGTGTGCATGCTGCTCACATTTATGGTCATTTCAGAAAAGTAGAATAGAAAAGTTGACAGGAAATGATTTATTGACAGGAAGATTGATTTTTGAGTGTGATTGATTAAATAGGGCTCTGATTAAAGCACCTGCATATAAGATATCTGATTAGATTGTAATTCAACCTTCCCTTTTTGGTTTGCTTAATCAGTTACATAATAGTATGTCATTGTCAGTTCAATTTGAATCTTGCGCATTGATTGATTTCTATTTTAAAGAATTTTAGCAGTCACATCCCAAAAAAAAAAATTTCAAAAGAAGGATTTAATCTGATGTATTCTGTGTTTCCTGTTATGTAGTTTCCTTCCATGGCATCCTTGCATGGTGCTCTACCAAATGTGGCAGCTCCAGCAGGCTTATTGAGCACTTCCAGCCTCGGTACCCCTTCGACATCATGGATGCCATCTCAGTCATCTTATCCATCAGCAATGCCTGCCCAGGCACCATCTTTTACATATGCAGTTCCTCCAGTTCCTTTTTTTTTTAGTAGGGAAAATAAAATTGTATTTTCAACATATTGTTAGAACACCATTGGTTACCAAGATGAGTTCAATTTGTTAGAATTGAATAGGGAAGTATCATAGAAAGATTGATTTCAAGTCACATAGGCCCATATACAATTCTTAGACATGCTTGCCTCCAAAGCTTTTTCATGATGTTTAGATACTAATTTGGAAATCATGATGTTTTCGCAGTGACAATTCTTAGACATGCTTGATCTCTTTGCATCTAATTTCGGGTCTCTCTGACCTCTGCTGTCTTGGATTCTTCTCATTTTTTGGGTTTTGGGATGAAATCAATTCTAATTGCTATGCATATTTTTGGGATGAAATCGATTCTAATTGCTATGAAATCGATTCTAATTGCTATGCTATGCAAAAAATAATTTCTACTATTTTTATTTACATAGATCCTGAGGTCCAAGGGGTCTTAATTGCTGCTCAGAAGCACTGGCCTCACATCCATATATTTGATTCGCAGGTTATGGCAGATTCGGCTGTCAAGATGGTAAAAGTTGGTTGCCAATATATCACAGTTCTAGGAGTTGATTTTATGTCAGAAAATGTGCGGGCAATCCTTTATCAGGCTGGCTTCTTAGAGGTAGTCTTTTCCTCTTCTTTTCGTGTATTCTTATTTCATCACTTTGTCAGTTATAAATCCAATTCTAAAAACAACTTTCAAGTTAACAGAGTAAAAAGTGCTACTTGGTCAACAAATATTTTAATTGAAGCATAGATTTCATATTTCAAGAACTAATAAATTAACATAATTAAAACATGAAAACCAAAATCCCATAAAATGCATGCATTGAAAACTATTAATGTGAGGTAATTAGTTTTCTATCTCTATGTATATATAATGATTATTTTAATATAATACCTTTGTTCATATAATGAGAAGGGTAAAATTGTTTTTTTAAGACTTTACATTTTTCAGGAATGTTCTGTCACTTGGTTTGTTGCACGAGGAGCAATTAACAAATAGCATTCACACAATCAGTTGGTGTGGAATCCACTTTAATGATTATATAATGGATATTTTATTTAATAGCATCAGTACCCAATTTGTATACATATAATCGGTACCCAATTTCTTGCTCACTGTAGAACTGATGAGTGTTTTTTTGAGGTATATAAATATGTACTCTATTCTCTGTTAGTTGCAATATTGATCTTTTGCCAATACTTAACATGTGAAATTCAATGGTGCAATACTTAATTGTTGTGGTGCTATCAGATTGGTGGAGAAAGCTTGAGAATTTATAAGCGTGAGATTCAAGAAAATGTTTTGGAAATTGTTGGCATTTCCCCTGAGCAGGTGAGGAGACACTTAATGAATACTGGTTGGGTTGCTCAATTATTAATTACTAGGGCTGTGTTTTATCTCTTACGTTGTAAATTATTTTTATATTCCCATCTAATGCAATATGTAAGTACCAAATTGGAGAAAGTATATGTAGATCTTTTGTATTACCTGATATTAATATTATCATGGTTTTCATACTTCTATGGGCCAAAATTTTCATTGTACAACTAACAATCATCAATATATTTTCATGCATTGACCAATTCTTCAAGATATTAGATCACTGTGGTGTGCACACTACATTGAATTGAAACACATGTGATGTTGGCACTTTGGAAAATAGTTCCTGGCAAGTTTTGGGTAGATCACTGTGGTTTGCACACTACTTTCTGATTTTTATTTTCTTTTTAGTTAAAATATTTTTGAAATGATAGATACAGCCACATATATTTACCATTTAAAGGTGAGTTCCAATTGGACACCACTTGGAACTTTTGAATTTCCTTAGATTGATGTGTTAATACTTATTGCTCCCAAGGAAAGGAATAGCCGAATGTTAAATCTAGAAACTATTGACCCATATGTAATATGGGCTCTGTTTTGTCTACAGGCTGAAGCAAAATTTGGCTATCTTATGGATGCTTTAGACATGGGTGCTCCTCCCCATGGTATGAACTGCTAGCTTTAGACATGGGGCCTTCCAACTTTTTGGGAGCAAAACCATGTAGGAATGAGATGCATCTCTCTTGAACTCTTTTGTGTGCTTTTACTCCAACTTCAATTCCTCTTCTTATTTTCCTGTTGTTTATCCTTTTCTGTTTTAGAGTTCAAAAGAGAAGCGTTTTTTATATGATATTGTTGCAAGTATATTACTATCTCTTTTCACTTCCTTTGGTTTGTGTGTTTTATTTTGTGTTTATAATTTTTTTTTTCTTCACTTGCTTGGCAAGGATGCTTTTATTTTTATTTTTTGTGTTGATATGAAGTTTATACTTTAGAGTCATAAAGTCTGTTAATAAAACCAAAATGTTTTGTTATTTTAGGGTTCTGTTTTGGAGTTTAATTGGCGTATTGAGGAAACCGTCGAGTTTCATGATTTTGTTGTTCGAATTTGGTACAGCTGTTCAATTTCATGATTTTGCTATTTTACTATGAAGTTGAGGGCTTAGTTGAAGTGCTCTGTCTCTATAAAAATAGAGAACTGTCCTTTTGTGTTTAATGCTTTTATGATTTTTGCACAATCTGTATACAACTTCTATATGTATTACATTTCCCTTACTGTAAATTTCCATTTTATAACTATTTGTTTATGGACATGTTTGAATTATATTCATTGCTTCACTTTTAATTACTATATTTTGTTGCCCAAATCAGTGCATATTTAGTTATTTCAATATATATAGATATTGTTTAATTATGTTCACCGTCTTAATTCATTTCATTAGATGTTGTAATAAAAATAAAAATAACAGTTAATAACTATTACAATTACTATATTATTGTAGTTGTTGTTTATATCATTGTCACTGTCATAATTCATTTCATTGGTGGGGACACATTGCAGTATTTTGATGGATATGGATACCATGGAGCATCACTTGAGCAAACATATCGATGTTACCCTGCATCTTTTATTGATAAGGTTGGAAAGCTTTCCTCAACATGATAATTGTTTTGTTTTGTTTGATTCACTTAATTAATTTGATTTTATTCATTATACGGTTTCAATTTTATGTTTTGTCATCTTTTCTATGCCCTCAACCAAATTCATGGCACTCTTTAATCAAATGTAAATGTAAATGAATTCTGGAAAATTAACAATTAAGATGATACCATATGTGCTCTTTCATTTCCCTTGAAAGCCTTCATGTCTTTCTTTACTCATTTTCGTGTCCACCCACAAGACTTAGACTACAAACACTTCTTCAAACATCTGCAACTGCCCTACTAACCATACAACCAGCCCAGCCCAAAATAATGTTGTCTTTTACTTATTCATATTCGAATTTCTAATTTATTTGTTTCTTTTCAATCCTGCAGCCACAGATTGAAAATGGTGATAAAAGTAAGTTATCAAACTCTAAAATAGTTGTTTTCATAAAGTAGGTAATGATGATGGTAATAATGATATGATATGATGTATATATATATATATATATTGGATCATTAATATGTATTGTTATTGGTTTTGAAAATCCAGATGGGTATTCAAATCAAAACAAGTGTAGTTGGATCAAAAGTTGGAGCCCCAAAGGCAAGAACAGATGATTTATTTTTTCCCCTTCTCTCTCTGTTCTTCTCCTTCATTTCATGAATACATACATTTTTAGGGTTGTTTATAACCTTCTTGGGTTTGATTGGTGCATTTGGGTTTGATATTTTTTTCCCCTTCTCTCTTTGTTCTTCTTCATTTCATTAATACATACATTCATGAATACATTGATATATTTTAGTTTCATCATCTGGGTTTAAAATTGGGTTCATTGGGGATTACAATCTGTGTAATTTGGGGTATATTTTTTATTATAATTGGGGTAAATGTTTCATTACATGTACATTTACTCTCACTTTTTAAACCCAGATGTTTGAGTGTAAATGTAATGATACTCAGTTTTTAACAAACACTGATACATTGATACATTGGGGCTTACAATCTGGGTTTGAGTGTAAATGTAATGATACATTGATACATACATTTATATATTTTTAATATAACAAAGACTTAAAAAGTGAGTGTAAATATTTTAACCGTGCCAATGTTATGTTTCATCATCTGGGTTTGATATATTTTTCGTGTGTATTATGAAAACTCAACATGATATGTATACGCGTGTGTATTATGATGTATATGTATAATGGTATAGTAATTTGTCTTAATTTTATAGCCTTTAGTTTGAGTCTGTATTTTGAGACAATTTAGAGATTTATTGCTTAGATGAGCTACTGGAATATGTGCTTGTAACGCCCTCAAAAATAAACCCATTATATGTATATCATCGACATGCTTTATTTAAAAAAAACAATTTATTAATTCATTCATCAGAGTATTACTAAATAAAAACATTACTTGTAACATCAAATTAAATGCCCTATGGGCTTACATCTTTCCAAGCCAACACTTGGACACAAAATATGAGTTCTAACCCAAATACAAATAAAGCCCTTGGCTTGTTTATTTATCAAATAAAAACAAACAATTAAAGCTAGTCTTCACAATCCAAATCCTTCCAAGCTAAGTCCTGGGAGGTAGATTATCACCTGGACTTGAAAATGATGTTCCCATAAAGGGTGAGCCACAGCCCAGTAGAAATATACTAAACCAAATATAAGCATTGAATAAAGCATCAGTATTTAATAGATGGTTAACCAAGATAATCAATTACATCATCAAACAGTCTCATGACACCAATGACTAAATCTCGTTTTACTTTCCAACATTATCAATATGGCTCATGTAACACCCTCAAAAAAAAACATTAAACCCATTAGATAAGACATGCATTTATATACAAAGCATCCACATTCCTTTATTCATTAGAGTTCCATATACATATGTATTACATGTTAACATCGAAACAAAATGCCCTACGGGCTTACAGCTTTCCAAGTTAACACTTGGTTACAACAAAAAGGTACTAACTCGTTTACAAATTAAGCCCTTGGCTTGAAGTTACATGTAATACATCAAAAGTTAAGCGACAAAACATGTCCGCCACTAGCCTCCCAACTATGTCCTTGGAGGTGGCATGCTTCCTGCACCTGAAAATGATATTCCCATATAGGGTGAGCCACAGCCCAGTAGAAATACACTAAACCAACCATGGACAATGACTAAAACATTAGCAATTGATAGTTGGTCAACACTGATACAATCACATAAATTGAGAACATATCCCAAATATTTACCCGCTTTACAGATATTATAAACAGTCTAAAATCTCTTGGGAAGACTTATACTAATGTTGAAATTGTCAGGAAAGTCCTCAGATCACTATCAAAAAGTTGGGAGACCAAAGTCATTGTAGTGATTGAAGCTAGGGACTTATCAACATTAAGTCTTGACAAGTTAATGGGATCTCTCCTAACCCATGATCTCATTATCCTCCACCGATAGCCCAAAGCAGTTATTTCTAAATAGAAAATAAATGCACAATGGATATTCAATCAACATTTCATTTCTTCATTCTTCTCAATTAATTATCCCAATTAATTAAACAATGTAATTAGGCCATTTTCCATAATTACCATTTCAACCCTTAGGTCCCATTTTCATCAATGATTCAACATTCATTCTATTTCTCTATGCCAAACATGCATCTAGGTTTATTATGAGTAAAACCCCAACTTTTGTAAAATAGCACAAAAGCCCCAAATTTTCACAAAATGACCAAACCAACCCCAACATCTCAAAATACCAAAATTTGAAGACAAAATCCATAGAGAGGAGTAGGATATCCCTACCTCAAATTCGGAGCCCCAAAGGAGATGAAGACCAAAACCAAGACGCTCCAAATCTCGAAATTTTCAGATCAAAAGGAAGCCCTCGACGATCAACACAACTTTCGTGAAGACCAATGGCGAGCAAACAACCACTACTAGATCAAATCTAAGAGAGAAGGGTCGGTTTAGAGTGAGAAGCTCTGAAAATGGCTTTTTGGAAAAGTAAGAGAGAGAAAAGAAAGTGAAAAAGTGATTTGAAGAGTCACAAATTCGGGACTTTAACCCAGGTATCCGCTCGAGCGTAAAACACCCCGCTCGAGCGGCCACTCACAGACTTCCGCTCGAGCGGCCAACATCTCGCTCGAGCGCAGAATGCACTCACCCAGCACTTTTGCAGAACCAGGCCTCCGCTCGAGCTTCCAACTCTACGCTCGAGCGTCACTCAGACAACCCCGCTCGAGCGGCCAATCCCACGCTCGAGCGTACAACGCTGCACAGGAAAATACTGGATGGGTGTAATCTCCGCTCGAGCGCCAGAAACCCCGCTCGAGCGTACAGGCCAAAATTTGGGCAACTAGTTTTGGTTTCTAAACTCAACCAACCTGTAACAAACCCGCCCAACACATCCCATAACTCAAATATGAAGTAAAGAGGATGCAAACAAGATAATAAACCACAACTAACATCCACGGACACATGTCCGGATCACTGTACAACAAGGGTAAACCCGGGATCGCTATAGCTCAGAACTTGGCCAAACTTACAATAGTGAATTATATATATATTATATTCACATTCTTCCAATGTCAACAAACAAATGAGACTCAAGCTCAAATCAAAACACTTCATACTTCCAGATTGATACACATTTTAGTGCTGTATCAATAAAAACACTTCTATATAAATAAGCACACATAAAAGTGATGCTAATGGAGTCCATCCCCTATCTCCTCCCAAACAAAAATGCATATACAATGTATTAAACACTCGTCATATACAACACACAATCAATACATGTATTTTCTGTATTAATTCAACAGTCTAAATCAATGACTTAACCAATGTGATTAGTTTCAGTTTTCCCTAATCCACATGCAATGTCTACAACAATCACGACTATCCTCCACCGATAGCCCAAATGATTGAAAGAGTTACACCCCATGCATTCTTTTGGAATTTTGAAAAAAAATGATTTAAAAAGTACAAACAAAATAATCAAAAGATATTATTGGAGTTAAACTTAGACACCCAGTCCGAACCCGATCTCTTGAGCTTGGACAGACCCCTCTACACTTACCCACCAAACCCACCCGAATTGGGTGTGACCATAAGCATAAGATCCCTAGTGCTCCTCAAGTCAGCTGGCTCTCAGCCACAAGCCCACCAAAGGCATAGTTGTGAGAAACCAGTGGCCCAAAATTAATGGGCATGAGTCTGACTTCCCAAACACAGTTGGTGATAACCCAACTATTTGTACCAAAATTTAAGCTTTGCAATTTGAGATCCAATGAAACATATATGGCAAAAATAATAATTGAAGCAGCAACTAAAAACAATGTGAAAATATCAGAATTTTTTGCAAATTTTTCCTCTTCCTACCAGAAAATTTTCCCTTAAACTGAGAATTCGAGTTCTCCACCCGGAAGTAATTTCCATTGAAACAAATGATGTCAAAATCTTCTAATTCATCAATAAGAGTATGGATTCAAACTCTTTGCAAATGTATCACTATTAGCATAATATACAACTTTCTGCTAGATCGACTCCGTTGTTGAAAGCCGACTCTTCACCTCTTTATGTCTAATTCTTTGCCACACAATGAACGAAAGCGCATGGTAAAAGCAGCTCATTGGCAACCAGAACTTGAACAACATTCTCATCAACACTTTGATCAAACAACAGTCTTTCTCATTCCATCGAAAGCTATCTCTGGAAGGTCTAACTACAAAACGCAATCCTCGCTCGATCGAAGCTACCCTGGCTCGAGCGAAGGACCAAAACAAAGAGATCGCTCGAGCGAAGAAATGCTCGCTCGAGCGAAGAGTCAAAATTCTGGGCAGCAACACTGGATTTCTAAACCCAACCAACCTGAAACAAACCTGCCCAACACATCCTACAACTCCAAAAAAGAAAATAAGGGACAACAACAACAATTATACAATGACCGAATCTACGGAACCTAAGTCCGGATACAATAAACAAATGGGAAAAGACCGGGGTCGCTATAGTGCTTGAGTTTATGTATTAGCTGGGTTTCTACTCATTAGTTTATCACCGCATTGTGCTTATGGAAAATTTCAATTATGTTGGTGTCTCATTAGCACATGTCTAATGTATATGAAGTTTTATAGGACTACAGTTTTTTGAATATTTGTCACACAATTTTGATTTTTAAAAATGCCATTAGAATTGTTAACTGAATGAATTAAAAGAGTTTCAAATAAAAAGAGTTTTAAATTCCCCTTCTAATATTCAAACAGGGGCCTCCAATTCTAACCTTTGCCAGTTTTAAAGAGCTGCAAGCTCTCTTTCGATCATTTAGAAGGACAAAATTTAGGCTTGGACATGCACATTGGGGTTTCACCTTAAAAGTGCCCAACCCGCAGCTTTACTGCATTGACAGATTGTGTCATTGCATCTCATCTCCAACAAAATTTTCGTCCTTACTTCAACCAACTATTGATTAAACTTAACAATTTCCCAATTCGACATCATTAATTAGAATCATAATATTATTTTCCCATGAATTTTATCATTTATTCATTTTATACTAGCTGCCATTAGAAACATTTCAATGAGTAAAAGTAGTTCCACTACATTGATACATACATTTATATATTTTTAATATAACAAACACTTAAAAAGTGAGTGTAAATATTTTAACCGTGCCAATGTTATGTTTCATCATCTGGGTTTGATATATTTTTCGTGTGTATTATGAAAACTCAACATGATATGTATACGCGTGTGTATTATGATGTATATGTATAATGGTATAGTAATTTGTCTTAATTTTATAGCCTTTAGTTTGAGTCTGTATTTTGAGACAATTTAGAGATTTATTGCTTAGATGAGCTACTGGAATATGTGCTTGAGTTTATGTATTAGCTGGGTTTCTACTCATTAGTTTATCACCGCATTGTGCTTATGGAAAATTTCAATTATGTTTGTGTCTCATTAGCACATGTCTAATGCTTTGGTTTGTGTGTTTTATTTTGTGTTTATAATTTTTTTTTTCTTCACTTGCTTAGCAAGGATGCTTTTATTTTTATTTTTTGTGTTGATATGAAGTTTATACTTTAGAGTCATAAAGTCTGTTAATAAAACCAAAATGTTTTGTTATTTTAGGGTTCTGTTTTGGAGTTTAATTGGTGTATTGAGGAAACCGTCGAGTTTCATGATTTTGTTGTTCGAATTTGGTACAGCTGTTCAATTTCATGATTTTGCTGTTTTACTATGAAGTTGAGGGCTTAGTTGAAGTGCTCTGTCTCTATAAAAATAGAGAACTGTCCTTTTGTGTTTAATGCTTTTATGATTTTTGCACAAT
>NW_021025771.1:386557-410812 GCF_004153795.1 Camellia sinensis
CTTTTTTTTTTTTTTTTTTTTTTTTTTTGAAAAAACTTGCAACAGTGGACTTTTTGGCTACAAGGCTATTTTAGGCTATAATAGCCTCTTTAGTCACTTCCCAAACAGCGCCATAGGCCAAAACCCTATTTCACCAACTTTTTTGCCTTAGCCACCGAAATCACTAACCTTCCTCTTTCTTTTATTATTATTTTGTTGCACAGCCGTTTCAGGTCTCTCTCTCTCTCTACAAAGACCAACCCAGCTCCTTTCTTCTTCAACAAACCAAGCCTTTTTGCTCACGCCGACTGCCATCGCAATACCATCCACCTAGCTCGGCTCCAACTATTGCAGACGTCGCGGCCCAGCCACCGACCTATCCTAGCGTCGTGACCCAGCCACCGACTTGTCCCAGCTCCGACCAAACTATTGTTACGACATCTCTGCTGCTCACGGTTTCAACTACCTAGCACCGGCCACTGTCGGCTCCTTTCCGCTTCAACCTCTTCATTATAGTGAAATTTCTCTACTGCCACTTTACTCTGCTCAGAAATCTTCATTGTTTAGTGCTAGAATTTGATTACGAGCAAAACCCTTCTATTATTTTATTTATTTATTTTTTTTTCTGGGTGTACCTTTTCTCTCTCTGAAATTTGGAACCCATTTGTTTGTTTCTTTGAAAATAAACAGTTCACCATCTTCTTCAAAGAACCAAAGCTGCATCTTGCTTTTGCATCCCATTGAAGATCATTGTCGCTGCTATAACTCCGGACGCCATCACCATCACCGAAGACCTACGCCACTGTTGTTGGTATTTCATCTTAGCCCAATAATGCAGCATCTGAGCTTTAGATACACCAGATCTCGGTATTACTCTGCCGGCGACCACCTCTTGCAAACGTCGTGACCCAATCTGCTGTCCACCTTTCTTTGCTACAACTTTGCCTTCATCTTTGGTTGTCCAGTGCTTTGCCTTCGTCTTCGGCTGTTCAACGCGAACCACACGTCGCCCACTCAACGCGATGTGTGGTTTTGCCTAACACCCTCCAGCTCGTTATTCTCACAGTCCGGCGCTATTTTTTCGGAGTTTGAATCTTGGTTTTTGCATACTCACTGGATTCGGCCGTGATTAATCAACGCGGACCACGTCGCCGACTCAATGCGGCGTCGATTTGCCTATCTCCTTTCTCGCCCACTGTTTCGTCCGCCATTCTCGACCTACGCCGCTTTTTGTCATGATTCTCTTCATTGCTTCTATAAATATGTGAGTAAGTATTTTGAAATTCTTCTATAAATTTGTGGGTAAGCATTTTTGAAACTTCTGAACTTGAGATAACCCCCACTCTTATTGAATCTTGATTTGCATGAGAAATGTAATCCTAAAATTCATATTTTGGAGCTTGACCTTGTGTTGATAAATCTAACATGGATAGAGTATTAATGTGGCAAATGCAGGATTGGTGTTGTTACTGAAAATTTTGTTAGACTCGCTCGTCTTGAAATTTGTAGAGTAAATAAATGTTGTTGCAAAAGAAATTTGAGGAAATAAGTCCTTCATATTGTATATAAATCTTGTTGTCGAATGATTGATTGTTGTGGCTCTAAGAATAGTAAAACTCGATATTGAGCTTTATATACTTGATGAATGAATTTCCAATATCCAAATTCGGTGAATGTTTCGCTTGGGAGAATAAACTGATGTAACAAAGCATAAGACCATATATTGTTATGTATTGATCTTGTGGACACTTGAGGAAATAAAATACTGATGCCAAAATTTTGTGTGACCGTTGTAGCTTTACGTCGGCTTGAGAGGAACCGGCCTGGAGAGACAAAACCTTGATTGTTGTATTTTCATGAACTTGCTCGGGGGAATAGAATTGTTGTAGCTTAAGCAGACCATTATTATTTGTTGATGTTGCCCCATTCCGATAATGCCTGAATCATAATCTAAACTCGATATTGTTTATCTTGTTTGTCGGCTTTACTATTTCAGGCAAATAAATTTTTGTGTGAAATCCACGACCCCAGGGTCCTCAGAACCTGTACTAATGAGAGCAAAGGCTGTCCTTCGGAAGTATGAACAAGAGCAAAACTGTCCCTCAGGAGTCCGAAAGTAGCATATACCCTACTTCGGCAAGAAGGATCCCTTTGGAAGGCAACCGAGTCTACCAAGCTTGCACCAACAGAAGTAAAGATTGTCTCTCGGAAGTCCGAGTAGAAGCAAGGCTGTCCCTCAGAAGTTCGAGCGGAAACAAGGCTCTTCCTCAAAAGTTCGAGCAGAAACAAGACTGTCCCTCGGAAGTCCGAGTGGATACGCACTTCTACTTCGGCAGCTAATGGAAGCAAAGGCTATCCCTCAGGAGTTCGAGTAAGAGTCCACTCTACTTTGAAAAGAAAGATCCACAGAGCTCGTATTGATTAAAGCAAGGGCTGTTCTTCGGACCCGCACTAATGAGAGCAAAAGCTGTCCCTCGGAAGTCCAAACGAAAGCAAGAGCTATTCTTCGGAGGTCCGAGTGGGTGCAACACTCTACTTCAACAAGAGAGATCTTCGAAGCTCGCACTGATGAAAACGAGGTTTGTTCCTTGGAAGTCCAAATAGAAGCAAGGGCTGTCCCTCGGAAGTCTGGATGGAAGCACATACTCTGCCTCAACAAGAAAGACCCTCGAAGCTTGCACTGATGGAAGTAAGGGCTCTTCTTCGAAAGTTCGAGTGGGAGCTCACACTCTGCTTTAACAAGAAAGACCCTCGAAGCTTGCACTGATGGAAGTAAGGGCTGTTCTTCGGAAGTTCAAATGGGAGCACACACTCTGCTTCAACAAGAAAGACCTACGAAGCTTGCACTAATAAAAGCAATGTCTGCTTTTTGGAGGTCCAAATGGGAGCACACACTATTTCGGCAACTAATGAAAGCAAAGGTTGTCCTTCTCCGAGTGGGAGAACACTTCTACTACGTCAAGAAAAATCCCTTCAAGTTGGTAACCGAGTCTACTATTCCTCTTTCTTCTTCGAGGGGCAACAAAAATTGAAAACTGTTTCAAGCAACATAACATAATGAAGATATACAATATAGAGAAAATAACTTCTAATGAAGACACATAATATGGAGGAAATGACTTTCTTCAAAACATAAGAAAGAAAGATAGAAAATTCTTGGACAATGCAGTAAATACAAATTGTAAATGTCATAGATAGACTTATTCTGCGGAATGTTGACATTTGCCCCTAGAGTTGCAAGATCATTTGGAAAGCTTTCACCAGCTGCTCGGGTTGTGGCCATCATAGCCATGTCTTCTAAGATATCTTGGGGTTCCTGTTCTCTGAACTCTATCTCATGTGCTTTGAATTTCTTTCTAAAGATCTTCTTAAGCATCTGGTACTTTTCTGTAGGATGTCTTAGTGATCGGTGGAAAACACAATAATTAGGACCCTCGCGGTCCTTCTTCGGCAAAAGCTCTTCGATACGAGGCAACTTCAGTTCTCCGTCTGCCACCCATTCTTTAACTAAGGCCTTCACCTCCTCAACACTACACGGAAAAGGAGTGTCATCTTCGCAGTTTTTCCTCTTCTGACCTCTGAATTCCTCCCCCTGCGACTTTCGGGTAGAAGACGCGGAAGCTGCAGTGACAGAAGGTCCTCTGGATGACTTGAAGCTGGTTTTATAACTAGTCTCGAACCCGATCTCTTGAGAATGAGGTACGCTGATGTTCCGAGATGCTTCAATTAGTGCCGAGAAGGTGGGTAGCTTGTGATTAATAAGAAGCATCTTGTACCCGTTCAATGCCCCTTCAACACAGATTTGGACCAAGTAGCTTTCCTCCACAGCCTCATGACAGTCCACGGCTTTATCTTGGAACCTCTTCACATATTCGAGAATGTCTTCACCCTCCTGCTGCTTTTCCTTACACAGGGTAAGTGTGGTCACTTTCTCGGCCACTCGAAAGAATTTAGCATGGAATTTGTTGACCATCTCCTCCCAACTTCGGACAAAATTTGGGGCGAAGTTAACGTACCAACTATATGCTCGGTCGGTGAGGGACTTGGAGAACTCTCTCAGTCGGAGGACATGATTTGAACCATGAATCCCCAAAATCTCAATGAACCGAACAACATGTTCTCAAGCATTTCCTTGCTTGCCATTGAATTTGATGAACTTCGGCACCGTGTACCCCTCCGGGTATGGATAACTCAACATCTTGATAGGGTATGGTGGCTTGACATCCGGATCAGGCAAAGAGGGTAAAGTCCTCTTGCCCCGTTCGAGATCGAACACGGCTTGCACATCGGCGAGAGTGAGAAATTGTTGAGGGAGAAAACTTGACGGTGGTATTCCCAGAACCTGACTTGTAGACCCAAAGACTAAGCTTGGAGCAACTTGGCCATTTGGGTGTTAAGAATTCACTATCGATGAAGACACATGATGATGTTGGCCATCGGCACCTATGGACATGCCATTTGGTGATGGGACGTTGCATTGGGTCCCATAAAGTCCATTGTACGCCACGACTATATCAGGTTGGGCTGGCAAACTCGGCATTAGAGCCAAAGGAGACCCACTCGGTACATGAGTAGAATTTACAATCGGTGGAACAAAATTAGGCATGAATGCAGCACCACTTTGTAGAGAAATTTCTGTAGGCAGTCCTTGAACTTCCACCGCCGCTGGAACACCATTTGTCGCGCCGGAAACTCCTCTAACCACCGCTAGACCATGGCTTGATCCTTCAGGTGCGTGATTTTGTGCTTCACGAGCCGCAGGTTGGCCATGACTTGTTCTTCTTAGCACTTGATTCTGCACACCATTTTGTACAACTTTAGGGAGAATTTGGGGTGGATCTTGATGGTTTTGGCCATTTCCAACATTGCCATGAAGTTGTTGATGCTTGTCGGTGCTGACTTGACCTTCATTTGTTGCTGGTGGTGCAAAATTCAAACCCATCACCAACATGGTGTGGGTGAGATTTTGAAGGGTTGTGAGAATCTCTTGTTGAGTGTGTTGGAGTCCTTGAATAGCTTCAAGGATAAGAGGTGAGTCTTGAACTTGAGTCCTTTCATAACCACCATTGGAAGAGCCTTGTTGATGAGTCTCATTATCTGCCATTTTTGCCGGTGTTGTATGAGTTCTAGATCTCGTTGAAACCATTAACCAATCCGCCTCCCCAGTGGAGTCACCAAAATGTAGGAGAGGGTTCAAGAACGTCGTTGAAAAAAATTCGAAGATCTTCGAAGATCCTTGAAGAACAACTTTGAATTCTCTAGAAGATGATGAAAGGCTTAGATTCTTCAATAGTCTCAACTCAAGAACACAAGAGTAAAGGAGATGATGGAGATAAGAGCTTGGGTGAAGAAGAAGGCAAAGTGGCTAGAGAGAGAATAATGGCAAGGCTCTCCCATGGATCTCCCACTTTCACTCTCAAGGTTGATAATGGAGAAGGGAAATTAGTTCTTTCCCAAGAGTTAAAAAAATCTCCAAAATCCATCCCTTGTAAAGCTATGGGTGGGTGCTATTTATAGGCACCTCATGATGTAGCATAGAGCCCATGTGCAAGGCACATGGGAAATATTCTCTCTAACCACCTTGTCCGAGGAGGTGACCTCTCCGAGGATGACAAGAACCTCGACGAGGAGATCAACCCCTCGGTGAACCCTTCTTCTTAGCCACACCTAACCAATGATCCCCAATCATCCCAAAGGGCCAGGGGTAGTCCCAGAGGACGTCCGGCCGCATAAGGGTCAGGGGTAGTTCAAGTGAACGCCCTGCCGCAAATATTGCCGAGTCTCAGGGACCCCCTAGATCGTGCCACCTCGACCCCGGTATAGGCTAGTTTAACCGAAGAGTGAATTTATCTCTACTCACCGTCCTCGGGATCGGGTCCTTTGTTCGAACTCCATTACGCCCATGGTTCTGGTGCGTAGATCCCGGAAAGCTCCGAGCCCGCAAGTGTTCTGGGACTCATTAACGGAGCGACTTCTAGATTGCGTCTGAATCCGTTCGAAGCCAAGTGCTTCGGATCTCTAGGTTCGTGGATCTGAACCCTTTCGAGTCCGAGTGCCTCGGATCTCTAGGCTTGTTCAATACCCTTTCGAGTCCGAGCCCAAGTAAGTCTCTAAGTTCGTGGATTCGAACCCTTTCGAGGCTTAGAGCGATTCGGCCCGTTTGATGGCGATAAATCTGGGCCCGCTAATCTTGGACTTGCGATAAATTCGGGCCCACCATCCTTGGACTATTGGGCCTAATTAATTTAGTGGGCTCAAATTAGCTCCTCTTACAATATCCAATCCAACCAAATAGCTCGGGGGATTCACAGTCCCAGGACTCAAGTCTGATGGATTCTAATCCTCCCTTATCCAGTCCGTCCAATCAAACACACCCAAAGTTGTGAGGCAAGCCGGTTTTTCTCCAGTGTACACGAGCATTGCTGAGGGTTTTATTGTGAAGTAAATAGACATTACTGTACACTCATTGAGAAATATATTCAGATTGTCTTACAGTTTCAGGGTTTTTAGTTCCAAATTCAGCTGCTAATCTTGGATTATTAGGTATCCAAAACGTGAGAACTAAAGATGCAGTAACAAACATGACCCTATGAGGTGCCCACTTCAAGCAAGAAGCAATGCCTATGTGGCTATCTTAGATTGCCACCTATGCATCGACGATAGAGTAGCGTATAATTATGCAAATAATTATTCTCATGTTCAAACATGTTTTCATTATCCACCATGTATAGTTATGCCACTTCTAAAATTATTATTTGCAGAAGCTAGTAGTGTTTTTGGATGATGAAACATGTATAGATACAAATAGTTCGAGAATGTACCTTCATAAACTTACCCAAATTAAACCTGTTTGAATTTTTAAATATTCAATTAATGGGTTGTTAACTTAGGATTGCTGGTAGCAAAAAGTAACTTGAAGGCTCAAATTTGGCCTGTCAACAAACTACTAATGGATTCAATATGTAGCGAGACTCTCTACTAAACAAATCATTTTTTTATAACTTTTACAAGCCGTCGCAAATATCAAAAATGCAATGGCAAAAAATCTTTTACAACGATCATGTGACGGCAAATAGGGAATGCGAATGTGAGGTGAAAAATAATTTATGTGACCTTAAAATAGTGGTCACAAATTATTTGTGATAGCTTAACCTACTTATGAATGTTTTGCTGTCGTGCACACAAAAAAAATATAAAATAAAAAATAAAATTATCTACAATATTTTAGCAACCATCTTGTTACCATCACACACAAAAAAAAAAATAAATAAATAAATAAAAATGCCTACAATGTTCTATCAACCTACGTTCTCATACATAATATATAATAAGGGATGGTTCAGAATGATCTAAATAAGTACATTTTTTAACTTTTTATAAAATCTGTATTGAGTTTAAAATGATGTGACAGAGAGGTGATGTGACTTAAATAGAATAGTGACTTTTTAACTTTTTTAAGACACCCCAAACAAGGCCTAAATGTGAAGAGATGTTTGTAAAATTTTAGCATTTATGCATTGTTTTCATCTCTTCCCTTAATAAAATTCTTTTTCTTCGGGAAACAAAAAGTTTGCATACAAAATATAAACTTCCAAACATGCAAAACAAATATCCATCAACTATCCTCTAAAGTATTTATAAAAAGTACTAACAGATTCAAATGCTCAAAAATATAAAAAATAAAATAAAAAAACAATCTTAGTTTAGCTCCCAATATATCCAAATCTCTCATCCTGTTAGACATGATGAATATAAATACACTTATTCAGATAAGTGTACTTATTTGGGTCACATCACATTATTTTTCTGCATATCTTTTGTAAAAAGTCAAAAAATATATTTATTTAAAGGGCAAATTACATATACCCTCCTCGAGATTTGGCTAAATTACAAATACCCCTTGAGGTTTGAGAAATTACAAATTCCTCCCTAAATGCTATATTTGCATAACAAATTAGGGGGTAATTTGTTATGAAATTTAAATCTCAGGGGGCAAATTGTTATGAAAATACAAACCTCAGGGGGCGGGATGTAATTTTCGAAACCTCAGGGGGGTATCTATAATTTAGCCGAACCTCAAGGGAGATATATGTAATTTGCCCTTATTTAAATCATCCCAAATAACAAAAATTTATGTATTTACCACCCTGCCAAATTCAGAACAAAAGAAAACAGATGTAAGCACATGAAAGTTCAATTTCCAATAGGTAGGTCCATAAAGAATAATAAATAAATAAATAAATAATTCAAATTCAAACATATAATAACAAAAAAAGTAAATAAACTACAGAAAGTGAACTACTATAATGTGCTATGGCAAGATCAAAATATGGTATGCAGCAACTTCAGAGAAGTGAACAACATACATATAAAAAACCGATATGTAGAAACTTTAGAAAAGAAATCAACATAATATCACAAATCAGTATGCAGTAACTTCAGAGAAGAAATCAACATATATATCACAAATCAACATATATATCACAAATCTGTAAGTCGTAAAATGCTTAACACCAAAAGGGCCCAACTATGGCAGGATATAGCTTTGAAATTCACTTCTAGAAAAGCCTTCATCATCCCCAACTTTGTTTCCTAGTGCCTAGATTGAGACCATTACCCATTTATATAAATATGGTCCTTGAAATAACTCATATAACCAATTGTCATACAAGTCCAAAAATGAATATGCACTAAAAATATATCATTTTTCTTATAAAATATTTTTTGTGAACTGATTCTTATCTGTCTTGCAAGTGAACAATTATTAGTCTCTACTGAAAATTCTTAGCATATAAATTCTCTGCAAGAGTTTCACTCCTAGCAGAAGAACTAATCATCCCTGTACCAATTCAAATTCTAGAACTACTTTCAAAATAAAAGAATTCAAGTTTTGGGAACCTATTCTATCATTCAATTAACAAACATATCTTAATCCTTTAGAGCCAACTGTTTGTGATAATTTTCTTTCCAGTCTAATTCCACAAGAACTAGGAAACCTTAGGAATTTGCAGTATATAGACTTTGGGAATACTCTCTTGAATGAAAGCATACCTGGCATATACAACTGCACTACTTTGTTAGAACTCAGCCTCATCCTTAACAATCGCACTAGTACAATCCAGTCAAACATCGGTGATTTAGTTAATTTTTCAAGTCAAGCTTGAACAAGATACCACTTGGCTCAATAAGATTAAATGCATTATAATAATGATAATAATAATAATAATAATAACACCAAACTATTTGAGCTCAGCTCATTATGGTTTGATTAAAGTTCAATTGCGATCCACTCAAACGGAAAAAAAAAATCAAGGTTGAACACATTTTGAAGCACGTTTACAGCCATATCTTTTGCTCCTCAAACAGAGGAGCAAAAGAACTCATAAACCAAGAAAACAGTGCCTCAAATCATTAATGAATGTATCCTCACATCTTGCAACCAGAATCCAAAACAAATAAACAAATACAGGCTCATGGGACAAACAAACAGATAGATAGACAAAGGTGTTTTTATATTCTCATGTATGGAGAGAGAGAGAGAGAGAGAGAGAGAGAATCCAAGTAGTAAAATGAAGCGAACACTAAACTATTAGCCTTTTCAAGTTAAGACTACTACAACTTTTTGTATCCACAGTTAAATAGAAGACCATAATTAGTATAATACCTGTACATAGGAAGTCTCGGCTAGCAAACTTGTCTCAATCAAAAAAAAAAAAAAAAAAGTGTTGCAATGGGTGAATAAGGAAAAAAATCCCCAGAAATGGTTCCTACCAAATAAGTGGCGAAGGGACATTTCTCTACAATTACTCTTATATTTCCACAGAATATTACACATTTGACCACCAAGTTGGTCGTCTAAATTTTAAAAATAAAAAATAAAAATCCAAACTGATAAACATAACACACGGTTCAACAAAAAAATGTCAAAGATAAACAACAAATAATCTTGTCCTACCGTACTTGTTGCTTGAATTTAAGGCATGTAACATTAACTTATGCAATCCTAAAAAAATTTACAAATGAAAGTTTAACCATCAAATGTTAGTTTCAAGAAGCAAGTATTGTATTATTGATCAACATAATACTTCAAAAATGTGTGTCTGGGTGTCTAGGTATGTGTGTGTGAGAGAGAATATACATACACATGTCAAAAATTAAAATGCATTAAAAATAAAAAAATGCGTTATTTCTATTTCCGATGAGAAAGACCTCAAGCGAGCTATTTTCCGTGGAGGATAAAATCATGCACTTCTTAATTCAAGAAATGAACTGCCACGAAATATCTCATTCTTATCCCCTACAAAAAAAATATTAACTAAAATCTCAAGAAAAACAAAACAAAAAATGCCAATTCAAAAGCAATCAAAGAGCAATATCTCTAACTAAGCAACATTATACACCACTAAAAACAGACTATACAGTAGAATTGCACATATATGTTTCACCAAACTGCATTGAAATGTACCTCTCTATTTGTTCCTCAACAATAACCTTGCCCCAAAATGTTTGAATTGCAACAATATTATACAAATCACCATAAACAATAGAGCAAGCAACAAACTTGTCATTAGAATGCATTGTTACTAAATTGATCTCCATAGAGCATTTTTCTATTATTTTGATTTGTTTTCACTCCAATTCAATTTGCAATGGTGAATAAAACAAATTCTTCTCAATAACAATCCAATACCTCAAATTCACCAAATGCCTGCAGTCTATCCAAAATCCGCTCCATCAGAGCCAAAAAATCCTATAGCAAATTGGCCTATTAGAATCGATTCGACAAGATGTTCTATACAACAGTTGATTCTTGCATGCTTGGTTTTTAGATTATATATCTATATCTATATCTATATATATATGCAATGTGAGCAAAAAGAACAGAACCTCGAAGAGAGAGAGAGAGAGAGAGAGAGCGTTTGAGCATGCTTGGCCAGGGCAAATATAAATAAAAGAAAATAGGAGAAATAAATGGGGGCAAAAATAAAGCCCACTCATAAACTGGACCTTTTACTACCCTTGACTAGCGTCTCATAATGCTGTTGCAAATATATTTTTTGCCACAGTGAAACAGACGGTCGCAAAAAAGAAAAAAAAAAAAAAAAAAGCAAAAAGTTAATTTTTTAGTAGTTCTCTTAAGGAAAAAAACAATACCAACTACTAAAGGATTCAATATGTAGTCCTCTCATGGTCCCATTTGCCATTCAGCACATCACCGATGACTTCCTCTATCGCTTTTCCTTTAACTACATCCTGCAATTTTATTCATTAAAAAAAAACAGCATCCTGCAATTCCAAATAAGGAAAACTCATAAATAAGACAAATTCTAGTGAAAGTTTGTAGAAAAATACACCTAATTAAGTACACTCATTACAATGTTGTCCCCAAACGGGCACTACTGTCAAAAACAATCTTCTATAACTTCCTAACCTTCTTTTGTTTTTCATGTCCTCAGCTCATTCCCATCATAAGCTCTGCCACAGAGCCCTTGATATCTGACAAGTTGAATGTTTTCATGCTATGTTTTGATCAATGATTATTGATGAATTGTAATGCCAAAGTGTAACACTAAGGCTATCATACATGTCCCAAAATGAATGGTTATTTAATATGCCATGTGGGGCCAAAGAGTGCCACGTGCAAATTTATGTTTTGGGCGGCAGTTGGAAATTGAGCCAAATTGGGAATGATCATATAGTTTAGAGACCAAATTGGGACAAATAAACTTTAAGGGCAAGGTAAGAATTCAATAATACTTTACGAGGACAAAATATAATTGTATATATAGAGAGAGAAAGAGGGAGAGAAAGAGAAACCTGAGCAGAAGAAAGCACTTTTGGTGAAAAGCGAACATATCGTTGACTTACCATAAACTGCAGAACTAACATCAAAACCACTGCCAACTTTCCCTTTTCCAATCTCACATGATAAACCCCACCTAGAAGCATTGAAAACTTACACAGTTCAATCCGTTAAACTTTGGCTTGCTCTAAACATTGGCATATGGAAACATCTCAAGTATAATAACGTGCAAATTTGTAACAATACATTAATGATATAGATAAAATGATTCAAAAAATCACTTTCATTCTAGTAGCTCAGAAAGCATAATCATTATAGTAGATGTGTCAATTGTAGTAAAAGAGAAAGAACATGCTAGGCAAAAAATATGAGCAAATAAACACCACCAAAGATCAAATAAGTTAAAGATTTTAAAAGTACAATAGGTGTAACGCCCTCAAAATAATAACATTAAACCCATCAATATAGACATGCATTGATATAAAAGATAAACATCCTTCTATTCATCAGAGTAATTCATTACAAAAGTATTACATGTTGACAACAAAAGTAAATGCCCCATGGGCTTACAACTTTCCAAGCCAACACTTGGTTACAAGAAGTGAGTACTAACTCATATACACATTAAGCCCTTGGCTTGAATTTACATGTAATACATTAAAAGAAAGCCAACACAACAAAAAGTCTGACTGCCTCAAGCCTTCCAAGCTATGTCCTTGGAGGTGGCATGCTACATGTACCTGAAAATGGTGTCCCATATAGGGTGACCCACAGCCCAGTAGAAATATACTAAACCAACTATAAACAATGACTAAAATAGCAGCATTTGATATATGGTCCACACTTATATTCCCACTTATCACATTACAGTTTTATGACATTCAAATCCATGTTACATTTCATTTCCCATTTCTTTTTCAACTTTGAGTCTGAAAACAAGGCTCAGAACTTGGCCAAACAGCTTAATGAGATTGAGACTCATCTTTAAAACACTTTCGAAATTCATGATGGACACACATTTTGATGCTGTATCAATAACACATAAACTACTTCTATACTTTACGAACGATACACATTTTGGTGCCGTATCAATATAACATAGAAATACTTCTATACTTCACAATTGATAACGATATACATTTTAGTGTTATATCAAATCAATTCAAACACTTCCATAATCAACACTTGATACACATTTTAGTGCTGTATCAATGTCACACAAAATCCGATTTAGAGGTCCATCCCCTATCTTCCTCTAAACTGTGGAGTACATCACCTATCTCCTCCCACACAACACATGTATATAAATATAGATCATATATAGTCAATCAATACATAAAGTCAATGTATTATTCCACCCGCTAAATTCGCTAGCTGTAACGCCCTAAAAAATATACCCATTATATATATCATTGACATATGCATTATTTAAAGAAAACACTTTAATAATTCATTATAATATCCATCAGAGTCTTACTAAACAAAAGCATTACATGTAACATCAAAGTAAATGCCCTACCGGCTTACATCTTTCCAAGCTAACACTTGGACACAAAGTATGAGTTCTAACTCAAATATAAATAAAGCCCTAGGCTTGAGTGTTTACATGTACTAACAATGAAAAACAAATAACTACATGTAGTCTTCGAAATCCAAGTCCTTCCAAGCTAAGTCCTTGGAGGTAGCTTATCACCTGAACCTGAAAATGATGTTCCCATAAAGGGTGAGCCACAGCCCAGTAGAAATATACTAAACCACATATAAGCAATGAATAAAGCAATGGCATTCAACAGATGGTTAACCAAGATAATCAATTATTTCATTTTACAGTCTCAAGACACTATTGTCTAAGATACGTTTTACTTTCCAATTTTATCAACATGGCTCAGAACCTGGCCAACTTACAACAGTGAATTACATATATCACATTCACATCCTTTCAATATCAACAAACAAATGAGACTCAGGCTCAAATCAAAACACTTCATACTTCCAGATTGATACACATTTTAGTGCTGTATCAATAAAACACTTCTATATAAATAAGCACACATAAAAGTGATGCTAATGGAGTCCATCCCCTATCTCCTCCCAAACAAAATCCGGTTTAGAGGTCCATCCCCTATCTTCCCCTAAACCGTGGAGTACATCCCCTATCTCCTCCCACACAAAACAATATATGCAAATGCAATGCTCAATCAATACACGTATTTTCTGTATCAATGCAATAGTCAAAATTTATGACTTAACCAATGATTAGTTTCAGTTATTCCTAATCCACATGCAATGTCTACAACAATCATGACTATCCTCCACCGATAGCCCAAAACATTTATTTCTAAACTGAAAATAATTATGTCAACAATTCAATAGACAAATGATTCAATTTATCCAACTACGCCATTTAATCAATGAATTCCCCAATTCCATGAATTTAACCATCTTTTCCCAATTCCATGAATTTGTTATACAAATTAATTTAATAATACCACTAAGGTTTTTCCCAAAAATTTACCAAAGTATCCCCAACATATCAAAATACCAAAACTTAAAACAAAACCTATACAATGGAGTAGGAAATCCCTACCTCGAAGAAAACAACACAAATGGTGAAGACAAAGATGAGTGCCCAAATACCAAAGTGCTCCACAAACTACCAACAATTCAGATTAAATGGAACCCTCGACCCACTCTATCTTTTTAATAAAGGATCTAAGGTAGAAACTCAAATCTAAGTAGAATCATAGGAGAGAAGGTGGGTAGAGGAGAGAAAACTCGTACCTAGGGTTTTGAATCTGAAAGGAATGAAAAACTGATCTGAAACACGTTGCTGTCTAATTAAACCTGACAGGCTCGCTCGAGCGAAGACTTGGTCGCTCGAGCGACCAGACACAGAGAACTACGCTCGAGCCAAGGAAGCCTTGCTCGAGCCAACAACCCAAAAGCTCGCTCGAGCGAAAGAAAACTCGATCGAGCGAAGAACTCAAACCCTCAGGTCTGCAACCAGACACACGCTCGAGCGAAGGAAATATTGCTCGAGCGAAGAACGAACTAACTTGCTCGAGCGAAGAAAAGCTCGCTCGAGCCAAGAATGCAAAGCTACAGGTCCATACTGGACGCCACCTCTCGCTCGAGCGACCAACTCCTCGCTCGAGCGAAGAACCAAAAACCTGGACAGCAACATTTGGTTTCTAAACCCAACCAACCTGTAACAAACCTGCCAAACACATCCTATAATTCCAAATGAGAAAATAAGGGACAACAACAACAATTATACAATGACAGAACCTACGGAACCTATGTCCGAATACAATTATCAAATGGGAAAAGACTGGGGTCGCTATACTAGCATACTCAATCGATTAGTTTTTGTTTGCCTAATCATCATGCATTGTCTACAACAATCAAGACTATCCTCCACCAATAGCCCAAAACAGTTGTTTCTAAACAGAAAATAAATGCATCAAATGGATAAAACATCCACATTTCAACTAGGTGAGCGATAAATGAATCCAACTACACCCTTTAATCCCATATATTTCCAATTCAGTTCCTCATTTCTCAAATTAATTTCACAAATTAATTCATCAATGTAATTAGGGCATTTCCCGTAATTAACAAGACAACCCTAAGGTTCCATTTCTATCAATAACCCAACATTTACCTCATTCCTCCATGCTAAACATGCATATAGGTTTATTATAAATAAAACCCCATCTTTTGTAA
The DNA here is from genome assembly GCF_004153795.1 of Camellia sinensis. NCBI lineage: Eukaryota > Viridiplantae > Streptophyta > Magnoliopsida > Ericales > Theaceae > Camellia > Camellia sinensis. The sequence continues at coordinate 402,066 of NW_021025771.1, forward strand.
AATTACACAAAGACCCAAACTTTCTCAAAATTACCCAACAACCCCCAACATATCAAAATGCTAAAATTTAAAGACAAAGCTCATAAGGAGGAGTAGGGTATCCCTACCTCGAAGTTTGAGCTCAAACGGAGATGAAGACCAAAACCCAACGTGCTCCAAATCCCAAGTTTTTCAGATTAAAACGAAGCCCTCGACCCACTCTATCTTTTTAACAAAGGACCTAGGGTAGATTCACACTCTAGGTAGATGAAACCTTAGAGAGAAGGCAAGTTTAGAGAGAGAGAGAGAGTGTTGGTTTCTAGGGTTTTCAAAATAAAGAAGATGAAAAAGTGATGTTTTCCCCACTGCTGTCTACTGATATAACACAGGCTCGCTCGAGCGAATACTTGGTCGCTCGAGCGACCAAACACAAGAAACCCTCGCTTGAGCGAAAAAAGTCTCGCTCGAGCCAAAAAACTTGAAGCTTCAGGTCTGCAACCCAAAAGCTCGCTCGAGCTACAGAATGCTCGCTCAAGCGAAGAACTCGAAAACATACACCTCGCTCGCTCGAGTGAAGAAAAGCTCGCTTGAGCCAAGAAACACAGCTCTCAGGTCCAGAACCAGACGCAGACTCTCGCTCGAGCGAAGGAACTCTGGCTCGAGGCACCAGACACAATACTCAACTCTCGCTCGAGCGAATAAACCCTGGCTCGAGCGAAGGACCAAAATTCTGGGCAGCAACCCTTTGCTCCCAAACACAACCAACCTGTAACAAACCTACCCATCACATCCTATAACTCAAATACGAAGTATGAAAGGACGTAAACAAGATTTATACAACTACTAACATCCACAGAACCAAGTCCGGATCACTGTACAACAAGGGGTAAAACCTGGGATCACTATAATAGGAAAGGTACAATACCTGATTCCAATATGAATAGAAGTCATTGCAACCTAAAATTGTAATGTCAAGACCTGCATGAATAATCCAATTGAGACATTAGATATTTACAATTACTTAATTTTAATAAGAAAGATGAAGCATCAAACATTGTCTTGTAAAAGTAGTTTGTGTAACAAATCCTTCTTATCCTTTTCCAATGTCGCAAGGGCTGCTGCTACAGCATATTGCACTGCATATTCTACAAAGGCGTTTCTTGATTCATAGAGATTTTAAGCCAACACTGATAAGCATCACCTCAAGTTATATGTAGAAAATCACTACAACACTCGTCCTAGTTGCAATATTGCACTGCATATTCTACAAAGGCGTTTCTTGCTTCATTTTATTCTCTCTACATCACTCGTCCTAGTTGCAATATCAATAGAAATTCAAGCTATATGTAGAAAATCTTTGGAGAACATCAGGGAAAGTTTTCATCATACTTTCAACCTAAAATGTGAATTTAGGACCTATTTATGAGTCCAAAAATTACGTTCTATATTTAATTGAAACAACCTTCAAGGTTCTAACTTGGCTTTATTACTGCTTATTACAATATATAATGTCAAATAAATTATACATGGCCAACATACACATAGTCTATTCACAAGTTTTGTATGAACCAGCCAAAGACCATTCACAATCTAAAACTTCAATGATCTATAAAATGGTATATTAAGTTTTATGAGATTTGTAGTTTCATTTGAAGAGCTCACTGCAACTAGATTTATTGTGGAAGCAAGAAGAATTTTATTATTATTATTATTATTGTCAGTGATATTTATATTAATATTTATTTTTATCTGATTACCTCAGATACACCTAGGTAAGAATAAATTCTCTATTGCATGAAGGTAAAGGCCCTGTTTGGTAGGACTTATTTCCAGCTTATTTTAGTTTTTAGCTTAATTTAAATTATTTTGATGTGTTTAGTTCAGCTTAACAATACAGCTTATAGTTTTTTGTAAGTCAAAAATCAACTTATTCTTTGAGTAGGGGAGGAGAAACTTAATTTATAAGTCAAAAATCAGCTTATGTTCACAGTTATAAACTATAAGCAGTTAAGCTATAAGCTATAATCACTTTCCCAAAGTAAAAGCTATCATTCTATATGGATTGCATCCAGAGAGTAAGGTCACTAATTAAGAATGAGGCAAAGGACAATGAAAACACACAGGTATATCAAAATTTTCCTTTTCTTTTCTTGTTTTCCCCAATTTCTAGGCAACCAAACAGTGCGTAAAAGGAATCCGTGAACCCGATTCGATTCCTCAAGAGATACTGAAATTAATAGTACCCGTGAGAGATTCAAAGCACATAAAGAAAAGAAAAATATCAGTAGAAAGATTCAAAGAAGATTCAATTACTCCTTCAACTGTATTCAATTTCATACAAAACTAGGGCCAAAATTTTTATTTTTCTTCCAGAATTGACAATATGCTTTCAAACCAGAGAGAGCGAAAGCTGCGCTGGAGGCTCGAGGCGCGGTAGAGGATTCGTCAACGACGGATGGTGATACGTAACAGTTTTTTTTTTTTTAAGCAGTGAAAAAAGGGTCATGCCGGATGGCCTCAAAACAAGCAGGTGCTGTGCAGCCATGGAAAGCTAGGTTCTTTGTCGAATCATATATTTGTGGGTGTGTCTGGGGGTATTTTTAGAAGGGAATGGCTTCTGTCTAGTCCTTAATTGGACTGGACCATGCTGTTGGGCCCGTAGAGATCCATCATGGGTCTCGTTTTGATAATCTGAATCGTTCAATATGTAGAACTCGTCGAGTACTATATGCCTGTAAAAAATCACGTTGATCGGATATCGATAGCTATGTGATCAAAATAGATTTTTGTCAACCGTTAATTTATTCACCGTCCATTTTTTTATACAAAACTGATTTGATCACATAGCTATCGATATCCGATTAACATAATTTTTTATAAGCATATAGTACTCGACGAGTTCTACATTTTGAACGGTTCAGATTATCAAAACGGGACCCATGATGGGCCCCCACAAGCCTAACAGCACGGTCCAGTCCGATTCAGGACTGGACAGAAGCCATGCCCTTTTTAGAATTCACTATTTACATATTTTTAAGAACTTATGTATAGATTTTAATATGGAGACTGTCTAATTGGTGTGTTATGATAATTAACGCATTTTTTATTAATTATTATTAAAAAAATTGTCATTAATGGTTAATTTTCAACGATTTTATGAAAAATTTGTTATAAAAAACCTTACTAATCATAAGTTTTAGCGGCAGTTTAAAAAAAACGTCACTAATTTTTAACTTTTAGCTATAATTTTAAAAATTCGTCATAAAAGTCACTAATTATAAATTTTAGTGGCAATTTATAAAAATTATGACAAAAAAAAGTCACTCATTGTTTATTTTTAGCAATATACACAAGAATTGTCGCAAAAAATTATTTGATGATTTTAGTAGGACTAACTTTCAATGGGACTTAAGTCTCATTTAGGAATATGCTATTTTAGTAATTTTTGATTTTTTGGCTAAAATATGAGGTAAAAAAAATTGTTTTGATTTGGTTTTGAGAAACAAATTTTGGAGAAATTTTTTTAAAATTTTGTTTGTTTTAGTAATTTTGGAAAAAAAATTCCAAAATCACTTTCTATTTCATACACATCAATCAATTATTTTTTCTCTCTCCTCTCTCCTTCTCAATCACTTTTTTCTCATACACATCTACTCAACTACAACAAAATATCAAATCATCTCAAACTCTCATACTCCAAAACTATTTCCAAAATATACAACCAAACAAATCAAAAAAATATCTAAACTCTTTTCCCGATTTTTTTTTTTGAAAATTTATCTCCCAAAACCAAACCTAACAAGGCCAGTATGTTTCGAATAACTTTTTAGTTTTTTTTTAAAAGATGTACAAAAAGTAAAGAGAAAAAAGAATCTTTGATTATTATTATTTTTTTTTTTTGTGTATAATTTGTTGGTTTTTTGGTTTTTTTAAATAATTTTTTAATTTTTAAACTAAAACGTAATGTTCCCAAACGAGGTCTTATGGGTATTGATAATTTATCTTTTAACGACTATTTGGCTAAAATGGTAGCCGATTTATATGGGTAGTTGACCTATTTTTTTGGGTAGGCTAGATGTAAAACAAATTCAACATTGCCGACTTCTTGGATCTACTTATTAATTAATATGTGATAAAAAAAAGTAAGGTTAAAATTTGATGTGGTTGAATACTCAACATCTTAGGTCAAATACAAAGTGACTTATAGAATACTGCTTTTACCACATGCTAATTAATAAGTAGAAAAATACATTACGCTATCTTAATTATGTACCCATTATTAGGGGTAGAGGGAAGGAGGGGGTTAGGAGGTGTCTTGGCCCTGCTACTTTGCTAGGATTGTTAGGATATGTGTGTGATTTATATGAGTTATGTGTAGCTTAATTGCATTTGGCCCTCCCAAACTTTTTTTTAAATTATTTTTTGTTACTTATATACTATATTTTGTAGAATAGTTATAAGTTTTTGTAATGTTAATACAAATTATTATAATTATGTTACGAAATGGATGCACCACAAAAAAAAGTTTTAGGTACAAATTATTAAGGTTATATAATGATTATGATTATGTTATGAATATTTAAATATTAGAGCAAATATCATTTTACCCCCCAAACTATCACGCGTTTTTCACATTGACCCTCATACTTCAATTTATTTCAATTTAGTACATGAACTTTTTACAAATTGATCAATTAGACCCCTGTCATCACCTTCCGTCTACAAATGGACGGAATGTGCTAATGTGGCACCAAAGTTCATTTAAAATTTCATTTTACCCCCCAAATTAAAAACCAATTTCCCTCCCAAACTATACTTTAAAAATCAATTTGCCCCCCACATCAACACATTCCGTCCAATTGTGGACAGAAAGTGACGGCAGGGGTCTAATTGATCAATTTGTGGAAAGTTCAGGTATTAAATTGAAATAAATTGAAGTATGGGGTCAACGTGAAAAACGCATGATAGTTTGGGGGGGGGGAAATGATATTTCCTTTACGTACTGTTATGGTGAAAAAAGTCATTAACTACTGTGATTTTGTTACCAACCATTGTAGTGTAGTTTTGAAAGGACATACGGTATACATTTTTAAGAGTGTAACATAGTTTTGCAAGTTTTATTTCCTAAAAATAAAAAAATAATAAAAAATCCAAGTATTTTCATCTTTCATTCGTTAGTATGTGACAATTTTAAAATTTTGTATACATTGTGCAATATGTAATCCATTACCATTCATGGACTGTATAAAGTATGTAATATTACTTCAAATTTACATTTTTCTAGTGGTAAATCACTGAAATTGAAATTCATGCAATATATTTTTGTAATTATTTTTTAGCTTGGTTTTAATAGTGATTTGTTTATTTTAGTCGTCTAAATTGAACTTGATCTAATCGCTTAGACTATTCTTTTTTGGCCACTCTTACTACTATGACTTATCTCATGATGGGACAAACTGTTTTATAAAGTACTTTCTTTTTTGGCTACTCTTACTCTAACAGCTTATCTCATGATGGGACAAACATTTTTTAGGTTGAAACTCGGGATAAATTCGATCAGATTGAAGTCTAGCTGTTCAATTTCATTCTAAAGCATACGAAGATTTGTGTAAATTTGATCCAAACTAATCTCTTACCTTAACTAACTTGTCTAAGCCCAAGTCACTGCAATATAATTTAGGAGAAATATCACATCAATAGAGGTTGCAAAAAATAATTACGAATTAATGAGAAATATATTAATAATTAAATTTATACTGTTTTTTTCTCATGAATTTGAAATTTTTTTTTTTTTTTTTGACTTCACTAAGTTGTAATAACCCCTATAATTTAAGAGAAAATTGGCGATAAATCCAATCTAAAGAGTGCTTGAGGCGTTAGGTCCTGTGGATAAATTTTGTTAGTCAAAAGTACATGCTTTGTGAAATATTGTGGTGAAAAGTACATTTTATTATTTTGGAAGACATTTTGTTTCTAATTTTGCCTACTTTTTTAACCCATTTGTTCAAATCTTTTTTATCTATTTAGTTTTTTTAAACCTATCTGTCCAAATTATTAACCTATTTGTTGAAAAAATCTATATGTCAAAATTATTCAGCAAGATTATTTTTCCTATTTGTTGAACCTATGTGTTAATTTTTTTTATCTGTTCAAATTTTTATCTTAATTTTTTTCTTATCTGTCCAAATTATAATCCATCTGCTGGATTCGCAAGTTTATTTTCCCTATCTGTTGAAATTATTTTTTATCTATTCAATTATTTTTGAACCTATATCAACTTATTTGTTACAAAAATTGAACAAATTTGAGCCTTTTTGAACAGATTCAACGATAATGATTTACGATGATGATGAGGGCTCGTGAAGAACGAGTTCGGCGCCAAGCAGTACTGCATTAAGCCAAATGTAACAACCCTCACCTTACTCTTGCCATACTTGCATACATTCTTGCATGATCTTGCTTGTTATGTTAATTTGAAGGTTCTATCTTGGCTTGATTTGCTTAAGTTGCTTGCGTGATTTTGTTCCTTGCTTAGTGCGTGTGCGTAGCCGAGATCATCTTGAGCTTAGTCCGCCTTTGACCCTATGACTTATCTCATGATGGGACAAACTATTTCATAAAGTACTTTCTTTTTTGGCTACTCTTACTCTAACAACTTATCTCATGATGGGACAAACAGTTTTTAGGTTGAAACTCGGGATAAATTCGATCAGATTGAAGTCTAGGTGTTCAATTTCATTCTAAAGCATACGAAGATTTGTCTAAATTTGATCCAAACTAATCTCTTACCTTGACTAACTTGTCTAAGCCCAAGTCACTGCAATATAATTTAGGAGAAATATCACATCAATAGAGGTTGCAAAAAATAATTACGAATTAATGAGAATTTTATAAATATTAATAATTAAATTTATAATTTTTTTTCATGAATTTGTATTTTTTTTTTTTTTGACTTCACTAAGTTGTAATAACCCCTATAATTTAAGAGAAAATTGGTGGTAAATCCAATCTGAAGAGTGCTTGAGGTGTTGGGTCCTATGGATAAATTTTGTTGGTTAGAAGTACATGCTTTGTGAAATATTGTGATGAAAAGTACATTTTATTATTTTGGAGGACATTTTGTTTCTAATTTTGCCTTTTTTTTAACCTATCTATTCAAAAAAAAAAAAAAAAATTATGTTTAGTTTTTTTAAACCTATCTGTCAAAATTATTAACCTATCTGTTGAAAAAATCTATATGTCAAAATTATTCACCAAGATTATTTTTTCCTATATAATGAACCTATCTGTTCATTTATTTTATTTGTTCAAATTTTTATCTTTATTTTTTCTTATCTGTCCAACTTATAATCCATCTGTTGGATACGCAAGTCTATTTTCCCTATCTGTTGAAATTATTTGTTATCTATTCAACTTTTTTAAACCTATCTCAACTTATTTGTTCAAAAAATTGAACAAATTTGAGCCTTTTGAACAGATTCCTTATGTTCATGGGGACTTGACGATAATGATTTATTATGATGATGAGGATTCACAAGGTTCGCGAAAAACTAGTTCGGCGCCAAGCGGTACCACAATAAGTCAGAGCTCTGATTTTGCTATTGAGGTTGTTGATACAAATTTGAATTCATGAAATCTCTACTCTTCATCGTTAATTCTCCATCTGATTGCTTGAAATTAGACGAAAATAAAAGACTTAAGTCCTTTGAAATAGCCTTTGAGTCCCCAACACCACCACACAAATTTCACCAATTTACTTTTATCTTTCGTTTCTAAATAGATCATCACCATCATTGTCAATACACACAGATATATATATATATATATAACGAGAGAGAGAGAGGGGGGGATGTATATATACGCACATATACATAGATCAGTCCTCTAACTCTTTATTCTGTTGCCTATATAATACCTCCGTCACCCCTTCTGTCACGCCCCAAGCTCCGTGACAACGCCGCACACTCATATAAGTGAGCATGCAAGGCTAAGAATCTAATCACATAACCCACAATGTAAAATACTCAAATTAAATCCTTAATTGTCATAATGCCAAAATCCATAAAAATAAATAGTTTTTATATGAAAAATGTCCACCAAGTCCACTAAATTAATCCACTAACAAAACAATAATCCAAGTACTTAAATCATGGTCCTACTCTCGACACTCCCACATGAAAAAAAATAATCCCGCGCAGCTCTACTCTTCAGAATCTGAAAAAAAAATAAGGGTAAGCTAGATAGCCCAGTAAATAACCAACCATCACTGCTAGCTGAATCAAGTATACAAAAATAAATAAATAAATCGATAACCAATAAATATAATTTTGTCAACAGTTCAATAAATGAACAATTATTTGTAAGGTGGTTTCATAGCTAAAAATAAACAATGTACAATACATTTTAAATGAAAAGCCAACAAGATAATTCAAAGTAATTCGTTGTTCAAATCGATGGTTCGATATTCAGATGGTTCAATGATTTGATTCACAAAACCCAAGTCTTAATGACTACAGTCACTTAGCCCGTGACAAGGCCCAGAACCACACATAGGCCAGTGGTAAAGCCCCAAAAGAAACTAGTTTCTGTGCCAATAAATAACCCCCATTAGCTAGGGTCCAATCATAGTCAGACTATAGCGATGTTCAAAATTCAAACAATACACAACTTTAAAATAAAATATTCGATATTTCCAGAATAAACATAAGAAGACACCAATCGACTTTTTAGATCCTAGAAACTCTTCTCACAATCATCAGACCACTCAA
>NW_021025771.1:419355-522637 GCF_004153795.1 Camellia sinensis
AACTTTCATGTCATTATAGTAGGGTTGGGATCTATATACATGATAGGAGGTAACATGTTATTGCTTAGTGATACCTAATATGCATGATGACTCATTATTATAACTTTTATGTAACTTTCATGTCACTATAGGACAGAAGGTAACATGTTTTTGGTTAGTGATGCCAAATATGCATAATGATGTGTATCACCGCTTTTTCTTATGCAGTACCTGAAACCTTTTCTCCTTATGTTTCCAGCACTGTCCAGCACTTCAAAGTAGATGGTAACGCGTGGCTGGGAGAAGATCTAAGGAACAGAAACACATCCACATCGCAGAGAGGAGAATCCTCCACCCATCAGAATCCATTTCGTGAAGGGAAGGGCTTACTTAATCTTTTTCTTTCACCTTAGCTGCAATTCAGGTACATAGATGATATATAAAATAAATTAATTTGAAATTCATAGTGTATGAGAGGGTTCAAGAATGTCGTTGGAAAATTCGAAGATCTTTGAAGAAAAATTCAAATTCTCTAGAATGGATTTGGAAAGAGAAAAGAATCCTTTCTCTTTCTAAATCCCTTTTAAATTCCCTCAACCAAACACAACGAAAACTTTTTATTGATCCTAGCCTTGTACGTACGAGAGAGAAATGTCTGGATGAGAACAAACAAGCAGAGAGGGTGGGTTGTTAAAGCTGAAAAGTTTCATCCATGAGCATCCCTTGACTTTATTTGATGAGTTGATAAATGGTGAAAAGTAGAATGAGTGTGGGCTTAACATCTCAAGGCCTACCTACAATTGCATGACTTGCAAATTCTTCATCCACAAATTGTGTGTGGAATTGCCGTATGAGATTCATCACCCAATTTATCTTGATAACCCTCTCACTCTTGCAGAGCCAGGCCCGACCCTGAGAGCAGGCAAGACAGGCCTGCACATTTGGGCTGAAAATAGGAGCCCTCAAATATAATTGTGTTTTAGATATAAAAATAAAGGCCCAAATACTATAGGCCCAATTGAACATGGGCCCAAAAAAAAGAGAAACATAGTCCACAGATCTTAAGAGCTGCAACTTGTTAAGCCAAACTAAACTAAAATAGATAATAATAAAATAAATAAAATAAAAAATAAAAAAGTTATTGTAACTTATCGTTTTATCCATGATGTTTTTTTTTTTCAATGTAAGAAGGGCCCCATTTCCGAAGTTCACCTTGAGCCCCCTAAATCTTAGGGTCGGCCCTCCACAGAGCCACTTTGTCCACCTGCCTTTAACATCATTTTCTTTTGTGAATTCTGTCATAATGTTCACACTAATGACTTCTCCTACTACTGCACTGAGTGCCATTTTGCCCTCAATGCCCAATGTGCCCTCAACATACCATTCACCCTTCAACATGTTAGCCATGACCACCCTTTGTCTTTTGTCTTATGTGAATTTGATGGCACTTGTCCTTACTGCAATACTAGAAATTGAGACCCCCAACATAGACTACATCAATATATCTATTTAATCATATATGCCCATAAAATCATCTATTGATATATTAACACTAAAATCATAGATAGGAATACAATAAAATAAATCTTACCTAAGTGATGAATAAAGCAAAACCACCACTCTTATGAATCCTCCCTCTTCCTTGGTTTGGGTTTCTTTTCTTTAATTTTAAACTTTTCCAAACCCTTGCTTGCTGCCTTCACCTTTAACTCTTCCAAACCCTTTCTGCAGCACAAGCCTCTCTTCTCTTTTTCTTTTCTTTTTTTTTTTTCTTTTACCTTCTCAAACCCTAGCCGCCTATGGAGCAATTCATAGCCTCTGTTTTGTTTGTTTTCCAAGACTTGAAGCCACAATAGGTGGGCTTATTAACCTAATTTCTCAAAGTTACAAAATTACCCATCTAAGTAATAGGAAATATAATGCCATCTCATAACTAATTCTTTGATATTAATAAATGACTCATATAAGTTAATTTAATTACTAATCTATCCAATAAAATAATCCTACACATAACTTGGGTTTTACACCTTCCTCCACCGCTACTGCAACACTTAAAGCCATTTTTCGAGTACGTTTTCCTATGACTTTTGGATTTTACAAGTCGTTTGTTTCTAGTGTCACTGATCACAACAGCGATATTGTGTTGATTTCATCCCCAATCGACTTTCTCTCTCTGGTATGATTTGCCTCTCCTCTATCAACTCTTCGATTGCCTTGTTTTCATTCTGATCGATCACATTTTGCTTCTCAATCTCTTTTTCCCTTGTAGATCCTTCATTTTAGTGCCTTCTAACCATTTTTAGCTCATCGATTTCTGGTATTTTCTAAATCTTTCATCTTAGTCTAGTAAAACCCTAGCTTTTGATTTTGTATACGAATTTCAGTTTAAATAGAGGTGTACAATAAGTATATATATATGAGTAGTTTGGTCATTTTGCCTAAGCATGTCCTTATGACTTTTGGACAAACAAAATTCAAATTTGGATTTATGGGCCAAGCGCTCATAATTGAATTCAACTAGGGAAAAATAATTAGTTACCCATAAATCCCATCTTAAGGATGGTGATTTATTTAGTTCTAAGGGTTTTCTTGTCGACCAATTAGTCATAATAATTTTGGAAAGGTGGATTTAATATATTTTTTGAAAATTAGGTTTATGGTTATGCCTTTATTTTCATTACATTTCATTGTTTTTTCTTTTGTGTTGGAAAGGTGAGATACACAACCCATTATTTTGTGGAATTCAATTGAGTGAATCTAATGGTACAAATGCCTTGAACACATTAAAAAAAAAATAAAAAATCACACTATACAAGTTCACATTGTTTCCCATTAAACATGCTACAAATAAATAAATATATATATATATATATAACATTGTGTATATCCACATTGATATCCATTGAGCATAAAATCTTCTGATATGAAAATTCTTTTGGGGCGGGGTATGGGTATTCAAATTTGGGGGAGATTTGATATAAAATGGCTTAAAATGTGAGATTTTTCAAACATTTCACAAGGAGTATAAAAACCCCTTAGTAAGCTTTGGAAAAAAGTGTAATTTTAAACTGTGGGGATTTGAGTCATTTATTTTGTGGAATTCATTTGTGTAAATCTAGTGGCACAAATGTCTTGCGCATGCGCGTGCACAAAAAAAAAAAAATAAAAATGTGACACTGTACAAATCCACATTGTTTCACATTAAACATGCTATAAAAAAATTTGTACCATTGTGTACGTCCACGTTGGGAATGGCTCTCCTCCATACTCTTATCCTCCATATTTTATTTTATTTTTGGCTCCATTCTAAGCCTATGTTGATAATCTAAACCGTTCATCTCATAATCCCAACAATTTAAATGAGTTATGCAAAAAATTATTTTCATCCGATATCACTAGATATATAAAATAAATTGCATCTCGTTTTTTAAAATTGATAATAGTTGCAAGTTTAAACTTAACCTTTCATTCAATAAAAAAAAAAAAAAAAAAAGTGATTTGTTTATGTATTCATCAATATCCGATGAAGTTAATTTTTTTGCACAGATAGTCTTCATTGTGAGATTTACAAGATGAACAGTTTAGATTATCATTGTGGGCCTAAAATGGAGCCCAAAAAATGAAGTATAGAAAAGTATGGAGGAAAAGAGTATGGAGGGGAGTCATACCCAATTTTCATTGAGCATAAAATCTTCTAATATGGAAATCTTTTTGGGGTGTGGTGTGGGTATTCAAATTTGGGGTGGATTCTATTGGCACTATAAATAAATAATTTTATTATTAGTTATTATTTTATAATTGCAGGACAAGTGTCACTCTTCTACTCATTTGGAGGTTATGAGAAGTTATGAATCATTAAACACATGCAAAAAGATGATGGAGAATGTAGAGGATCATGGAGCATAATGTGGAGAACATGGAGCATGAATTGGAGGTTAAAGCAAGTTTTGGAGACATAGAGATGAAGTGGAAGATCGTGGAGTGTGAAGTGTGGGAGATGGAAGAATATGGTAGTTATTAGGTAGTTTTTTCCAATAAATATTTTCCTATAAATAGCCATCATAGCTACATTCTAAGGGAGCCAGAACTCAAATCAAAGACAATTGATTTATATTTTTCTTGTCATTTATATTTCCTGCACTTAATTTTCTGCACTTCATTTTTTAAGCATATGAGTAGAGGTAAATTTTCTACACTTTATTTTATGCACTTCCTCTTCGAAGCATAGAAGTAGAGGTAAATTAATGGTTAGTTTGATTGTTCACTCAATCATCTTTCTCAGTCTCCCTCCTTCTTTTAATTTTTCTTTTCTCTACACTTGGAAATTTTGAAGTCCTCTTCATTGAGGCAAAAGAATCGTCAACACAATCGCTTGATAATTGGCTTGAATTTAATCTGTAAGGATTTTTCAATCCTCGCTGGCACGCTCGCATTTATGATATTTTCCTTTGTAGGAAAAATAAGCTAACAGATTTTGATATGAAAATCTTTTTGACTTGAAATGTAGGATTTTTCAAACATTCTAAAAGGAGTAGAAAAACCTCTTAGTAAACTTTGGGTAAATGTGTAATTTCTAACTGTGCGGATTTCAATTATTTATGGGTATTAACTAGCATCCACATGTGTAAACTATAAGGTTTAAGGTTATACTGTCATTTCCACATAAATGGAACTATTGGGTTCATTTGATTATTTGAAAGACTTACTGATTACTAAGATATGAACATAGGATTTATTGGTGCTTTCCCTATTATATATAATTATATATTAATAGTAGTATTCAGATTGTTTGGATTGTGAGGGTTATGCCTAGATACCCATCAAATTTTTGGATTGACAAATTTTAACCTAGAAATTGATTAAATTTAAAAGGGTCATGCTAATGACAATCTTGAGAGTTATCAATAAAAAATCAACAATGATAAAATATTTATAATCTTAATATATATATATATATATTTTACATATTTTAAAATACTTTTTTATATTTTTATATACCTTTTACACATTTCAAAATAATGTTATACTTTTTTCAACATTAACTAACTTTGAGAGCTATTTTTAACAATTTTCAATTTAAAATTATGGGTGAAGCACCAATAAATCCCAAAATGTGATATTGTGAACTGCTTAGTCCTTTATTTTTTCTTTTGAACCCAAAGGTCCCATTAAAGTGGAAATTATGCAAAAGGGTAGTCACTTACATGTTTGAGTTTAATTTTTTAGGAATAAAAGTGAGTTTAAAATTACACATTAAACACTATAGAAAATTTGGATTTTCACTCATTCTGGAACAAATCCCACATTACCAACAAAAACTTAATACTCTAATGTAAGACTCTAATAACGTAACACTCCAATATAACACACTAAAATACTCTTTAGTGTACTTTTTCTAAACGTAACAACGTAACACTAAAAAAAAAAAAAAATTCCTTAGTCTAAGAAAATCAAACATAACACTCCAACTAATATAATCCCAAACGTAACACTTCAATGTAACACACAAAAATATTAAAAAACTCTGTAGTATAATTTTTTTAAACATAACACTCACAGTTTGAAATTATATATTTCCCAAAACTTACTAAGGTATTTTTGTAATCCTTTTGGAATAGTTTTTGAAGAATCCCACATTTTTTTTTTTTTGGAGTGTTATGTTTGAGAAAAGTACAGTAAGGAGTTTTTTGTGTGTGTTACATTAGAGTGTTACACTAAGGAATTTTTTTAGAATGTTGTGTTTGAGAAAAATACACTAAGAAGTTTTTTGTGTGTGTTACATTGGAATGTTACACTAATAACTTTTTTTGGAGTGTTACGTTTGGAAAAAATACACAAAGGATTTTTTTTTTTTTTTTTTAAAATCTCATATTTCAAGTCATTTTTGTACTCATTTTGAAATATTTTCCAAATAAAAAATATTCTCATATAAAAATTCATCCCAAATTTGATTCCCATAAATTGTGTACCTTACCTTTCTAGCACAAAAGAGAAAAAAGAGAAGGAAACATAATAGAAATAAGAGTATAACTGCAAGTCCAATTTTCAAATAATATATTAAGTACTTTTCCAAAATCAATGGGACTAATTGGTCCACAAGAAAATCATTGGGACTAAATGGTTTACCATTTCTCAAGATGGGATTTATAGGTAAATTTTCCTAAAATTATATTGTCAACGTTCTAAATTTTTTTTTAATTGGATTTGGATTGCTTAGATTGGACCCGTAACAATTCTATATGAACAAACGCTATTTTTATTTTGGATAAGGTCATATTTGGGGAGTGTGAAATCTTATCTATGATACGAAATCGGATAGTTTATTTTTTAGTGATGTGCAAATATTTTCCTAATTTGGGATAGCTCAATTGATTATTAATTTGAAGCACATTTTAGCAAGTACACTATGAATACACTAACTCATCTTATGAAGGCACTTATTTTTTTATTTTATTTTTTGGACATTTGTTGTGAGATTTCCTCAATCTCAAATTTTCTTATATAAAGAACACAACAAAAAAAATTTATTCGTTGGAGGCAAATGGGAGTTTTATTTGTACATCACAAATCATCTTAATACACACCACTTACTTCGTTCAAACAATACACAATTTGAATTTTTGTAATTTTTTCTCAATTTAAACTATTAATTTTTAAAAAAATATATCAAAATACTCTCATCTTCTTCAATCTCTAACCCTAACGCTGGCCATCACCATCTATTGCCATCAATCTTTGATCTCCAACCTCTCTGCCGTGGCAAAACCCTAATTGCACTCCCCTACTGTGACTTTCCTTTCGCACTATTCTCGTCGACCGTCATTGCTACCTTCTTCTCCTTTTTTTTCATCCTCTTCATCGTACCCTAACCTAGTCCCCACCTCTTGCTACAATTCCTTTCTCACAATTCCCCTCGTGAACCCCCTCCTAGCCCCTTGATGTAGAGTGTTTAGCCATAGAGTTTCTGGAACTCATGGCCAAACAAGGCAAAAGTAAAAGACACTAGTAGATGCAAGATGACACATACTTGAAATAGCGTGGACTTTGATCGAGACATGGAAATTGACGTGGTAACCAATACCCATTGCTTTGCCATAGTCTACGATGAATTTAGATCAAATTTTAATGTTTCGACTTTCAATTTTGTGATTTTGTTATTTCTAAAAATAAGTTATTCGCCTATAATTTTATCTAGACGAATCCAACTAGGGTTGGATTTTTTTTTTTCAAAATATATATTTGTCATTATAATTTTCAAATTTGATCTTAACTTAAACTTTTCACAAAGAAAATGATATATAAGCCAACTTTTTAGACCCAATAATGTGTAAGAGAGATGATTAGCCAATAATTAGAGAAGATATGAGAGAGAAAGTTATCTTAGATATTTTAATTGATTGCCACATTATTAAGTTTAAAAATTGGGTTTAACTTTTGGGCTTGAATAGTAATGCTCTTTTCATAATTCTTTTGATTTAGGCTTGATTAGTACATACTGTCTTTTTCAATTTATTTTCTAGTTTAATTAGGATCTCGTTCTATTATAAATAAATGTTGTTAGCCTTAGGTCAAGTAATTTTTTTGGAGAATTAATGTCATTACAAGAGAAAGTATATCTTTTTATCAAATTCATAATTGTTCTGTGTTTGAGTGTACATTTCATTACCTTCCTGCATTGCCCTTCCTCAATGGCGAACCCCTTCATAGCCTTTCTCCATCATGAACCCTAGATCTAGGGTTTTTAGATCTATGGTTTTGGAAAGAGGAGAAGAAAAAAAAAGAAGAAGAAGAGAATGGGTTGCGCATCGCAGAGGTAGGGGTTGTATAAATTGTATGTCATAGGGGTGGTAGGTCTCGGTGGGGTTACAGTTGCAATAGTAGTGGTTGTGGGGTGGTGAGAGTTGCAATGGTGCCGGTTTTGGAGTGAAGAGAGTTGTAAGTGCTGGGAATTAGTTGGAGGTGGTGGTGGAGGAACGGGGATGGGCGGGAAGTGGCAAATGAAGAAGGGGGTTCATAGGCGGCAATGTCTGGTGTTTTGTAATGCTACGTATTGAAATATTTGATTTTAGGGTTTTTGTCTAAAAATGTAATTTTCTTTGAGAACACAATGACAATTAATTTTTTTATTATTATTATTTTTATTTAAAGTAATGTTGTGTACTAGAATAATAGTGGTGTGTAAATATCTTATAGAGAAATTTCATTAATCCCCTAACTGCTTGATTAAATTAACTGAATAATGAGAGAATCTTGATAGGTGTGGATAAAACAAGCCGAAAGAGATTTGTGCTCCACCAAATGATTGGGAAAAATGTGGCTTAACCTCATCAATACATGTGATCATCATTTATTGTAATGTATTCTATTTTTAATTAGTATAATCTTACGATAGCTTCCAATTTTCATGATTGGAATTTGGTTTTTCTTCTCCAAAAATTGACCAATCATATAAATACTTCCCACATGTTTTCAGGGAAAATGCTATTCCAATGATTGTTTAATGGAATCACATGGTTCAAGAACTTCATATCATATTCATAAGGTATAAAAATAAGAATTAGAATTGTATGGTTATCTATCAACATCGGCTTAATGGTGGAATTAAAATACTTTATTATTGTAATTTGGCAAATCTCATATATAATTATTGATTAAAACTTCTGGACTTAATGGACACGCGGTTTGCAACTTGACTCTGGATATTTGGGATTTACTATGCAATGAAGGGCCTAAAAAAATTTATAAAATTATATTTTACTCATGCCTATTCAAATGTGACATCTTATTTATGCATCTTATTAAGCTTAGGCTAAAATTTATAAAAGAAGTAATAGAGGTTGTATTGAGTTTTTCATATATATATATATATATGTACCGTATAATCCTGTTGATCAAGTCTACGCTCCTCCAAACGTCGTCGCTTTACTTCCTAAAAACACAAACGTGAACTAGCCGGCGGGTGTCTGCCAGATACCTCTCCGATGCCTAAGTCAGCAAAATAGACAAATAGACAAAAAGCTCTGTGAATTCGGGAATCAAAGTTGTGTTACCTCCCCATAGGTGATGTTTGTGAGCTTTTATAGGTTCCATGTGACACAATCCTAGTAGGACTTTTACTCCTCCACGTAGAGTCCTCCTAGGATTCACTCTCCTGAAAGATAATGCTTATCTGTCAACACCCCCCTCACTACTTTAAACCAAGTGAGATGGTTTTATCATGACCGGACTCCAACATGACCGAGGTAAGCATGGCTATGCTAAGCCGCAGACTAGACCGAGATAACTGTACCTCGGTTCTTCCATTCACTGCTCCTACCACGGTTTTCCCAGTGTTGACCATAGTATTGCTTAGACCGTGCTAACCATTAGCTAGGTCCGACAGAGCTAGTTGCACTATACCGTGACCGGACTAACTCTGAGTGCGGTCACGTGGCGACCGAGCTATCCGTAGTACTCTCCTGGACCAAGATAACAACCGGCTCCCTGGGACCGGACTAACTTTAGGGCTCTGGGCCGGACTAATCTTCAAGGCCCTTTTACTCTGCCCTCCGTATCGTGGCCCATAACGGCCCATTGCCCAGCTCGGCCCAATTTATAAATATAAATTACCCTCTCAATATATATATATATATTAGGATTGTAATTGTTTGGTTCGGTCAGAATTGAGAAAAAAAATTAATATCAAAGTGAACCTTTCGATTTTATTGGTTGAGGAAAAGAAATGGATTGTGGTTTGATTCTTTTTTTGTTTTTTGTTTTATCGGTTTGATGTAGAAGAACGATTCACATAAGATTTTAATAGGTTTTTTTATTTTTTTATTTTTTATAAGGATAGTGCTTCTCTCCAGTTGCGTTTTTCAATTGAAGCATCCTATTGGGCCTTCGTGGGCTCACCATAAAGCCCACATCGATGATCCGAACTATCAGTATTTAGGACTGATCACGTACGTCATACTTGTAAAAAATAATTTTTATTAGATATCAATAGCTTCTTGATCGGATCACATTTGTGTCAACAGTTTATTTTTAAAATCATAGTTACTGTTGACACAAATTTCATCTCACCAAGTGGTTATCGGTATCCTATTAACGTGGTTTTTGGCAGGGATGAAGTACTCGATGAACTCTAAACATTGAACAATTTGGATTATCAATATGGACTTCGTAGTGGGTCAATGAAGCCTAACAATACGCTCCAATCCCATTTTGGACTGGAGACAAGCCAGGGCCTTTTCATAAAAACTTAAAGAATCTCACATTAGGAATAAGTGAAAAAAAATTTGATAGAAGTAGTTGTATAAATGTTTTCCTTCCTAATTTGATTACAAAACTTGTATGATTAGTCACTTATCTTTTAATGCTTAAAGAATTAAAATATAAAAATATTTAAATACATTATAAAAACAGAGCAAAAATCCAAAAACCAAAATTTCAGTTGACAATCATATAATTTTTGGGTAGTGATGAGAATGAATATCATTGTGACACATTAATAATTCAATAACTTACAGCATGGTTCCACGTCTTTTTCAAGATTAACTTGATTTAGAGCATCACTGTCACCTGCCTACCTCACCTACAATCCCAACCACTTTGCATCATCAGCATATATTAATGGTGATAACACCATTTTCATTTCACTTTTGGTAAGTTGGTAACATGAGATAAGAACATTTGTTGAGTCACTTGGGATGGCTTGAGATCCCAACCTCCTAAATTTACAGTTGCGATTGGATTGGGAAATTCTGCAAGGCAAAGAGAAATGAAGTAAAAGTTTTTTCCCTTTTTTTTTCTTGGTTTCCTTCACTATCATTTCGTTTTGTTTTCTATGAAAATCCCTCAGTGAATTCAAAATCCAGACATAGTCCTAAGTCACTTGGGAATTGGATGCCAACCAAATGCCATCAGATGAACAACTTCACGGCCCCATTTTTGTTTTCAAAATTTCAAGTTCAGGAGTAATCACAATAACCAGCTAATATATCATTCTAATCCAACACTAAACAAAAACTTGAAAATAACTTTCAACATCTCCAAAAGCCCCCTTATTAAAAATAATAATAAAATTACAAAGTACAAACATAATTGTATAATAAAAACATTAAAATAAAAAAAAAATTGTCTTGCCAAATTTTTCTCAATTTCTCCATAGATCCTATACATGACATTTTCAACCTAGCTGCCTAACTTTCAGTATCAAAGGGTTGAAATAGGTATAAAAGAATATGAGATTTTGTGTTGATATTATACCTAACAGGGGCAGGAGATTTGGAAAAACAACTAGCCCATGCACAAAAATTTACCTAGAAGGTGAACTAGAATGCCCATAAGAGCGTTGGCATGCTTGTCATTTGCTATCACTCTTCCGTTTAATTGATTACATGACCTCATCTTCTTTCTTATCAACAAAATCCTTGAAGCTAGTCATACGCAATGTACTTTTAGGCCTAGCCGTTCAAGCTCATCGATATCCTGTTCCTCATCCTCCGGGGTGTAACTGTGATATTGCCAGCACAACTTACAGAAAATATTGTAAGGGCAAGGAAGCATGTTGTGCCACAAATAAGGAATAGGCCCCAGAAGCTAATGAGAGACAAAATTATTTCATCAACTTGGTTGGCTTGTGCAGAGCAACTATCAAGTGATATCTATCTATCGTTGATTCTTTGGAGATCACCATTCTCTGAGAGTCGTAGAATAGCAGTCGACAAGTCCATCACAAAAGGAGAGTTTCTCTGAAATGCTTGAATCAAGAAATTAAATATCATAATCATATTGGACATTTATGCCATTGTCTCAAGTTACATGGAGGCTATGTATTTGGATCAAGGATTTGTAGAGGAAGAAAAAAAAGAAAGGATACGAAAAGTGAATGAAATGAAAGTTAATTTTTATTCCCCTCTTCATTTCTATCCTAAAGTTCCCACTTAAATCCTTAATCCGAACATAGCCTGTAACACTTGGGTCCTTTAAACTGCTGGAGGGTGTATTTAATTTCACTATTTTAATTTTGGGAATCTTTGGTGTTGTTGTATCTTGGTTTTGGAGGAATACAATTTGATTTAATCTTGTTGGGATTGTTCCTTCACGCTTGTTTACGTTGAAAAGTTGTTTGAGAGCATGAAAATCTTGTTCTGGGGCGACACTAATCTTGGTGGTGTCGACACTTGCCTTTTGTTGTTGGCCCCAAGGGTCGACACTAGTCTAGAAGGGTCAACCCTTGTATGTTGTAGAATCTGGGTGTTGGTTGCTGGAATTTAGTATCGACCCTTCCTATCTAAGGGTCGACACCCTGCCTGTTGCACAGATTGTTTTTCTTCCTGAAGAGTTGACACCTCTGCCCCAAGGGTCGACACCTGTGTGTAATTTTTAGCTTTTTGGGTTGGTTTGGGCCTTACTTTTTGGGGGGTTTTGACTTGTTCTTTTCATTTGGCTTTGGGGCTTTTGTTCTATTATTACCTTGCTACTATAAATAGGCTCCAAACGTTTATTCATTTCACTTTTTCTCCTCTTTTCTCTCTCTTAAGCTGTGAGTTCTCTTCTCTCTTTCAAAACTCAAACTTTTTCAGTTAGATCTTTAAATCTACTCATCTAGAGTGATCTTTTCACCATGGTCCTTTGAGATGGATTGTAGATCTCGTCAAGAGCTTCCTCTTCCTTTTGGTCCAAAAAGTTTGTGGCTTCGTCACTAATAATTTTTGGGTCGTCATTTCTTTGCTCCAAGAGGTAGGGTTTCTAGTTCTTCTTCAATACCCTTATTTATAGATGAATTTGTGGTATTTTCTTTATATAAATACAACGTTTATATTTTTCATGCATATTGTGATAAATCATGAGATTGGGGGTTAGGGTTTGAAGAGTTGGGGTTTATTTGTGGGTTATGAATTTTGGTGTATAATTAATAGAGGAGTTGGAATAGAAAGTGTTTTTGGAAAAATCTTTAATTTCTCTTAAAAATTATAGTTTGGTTCATGAAGATAGATGATGGTTTTGCTTAAATTGAAAGTAGTATCATGAAATTGAGGCGTTAAATTACACATGTACAAGTTTAATTGAAATTTTAAGGAGTTTGAAAATTTATGTAAAAGTTGCAATTGAGCCCTCAATGTTGATATTTTAAATTATGTAATAAAATGAAACTAAACTTGGGGAAAAGAAATTACTAATATTAAGGATGATATGAGCT
Organism: Camellia sinensis; assembly: GCF_004153795.1. Classification (NCBI taxonomy): domain Eukaryota; kingdom Viridiplantae; phylum Streptophyta; class Magnoliopsida; order Ericales; family Theaceae; genus Camellia; species Camellia sinensis. The sequence goes on from NW_021025771.1 coordinate 432,521, forward strand.
TGTGATGAAATGATGATGTGGAGGTCTAAGTGTTGTATTGAATCATGCCGAATTGTATTGAATGGTGTTGAAATGGTTTTGTTGAATTTTGTTGTGTGTTATGTTGAATTGTTAAATTATGTTGAGTTGAGTTGGGTTGTGTCGTGTCGGGTTGAGTTGAGTTGTGTTGAGTTTAGTTAAGTTCTGTTGTGTGGAGTTGAGTTGTGATGTGTGGAGTTGAGTTGTGTTGGGTTGAGTTGAGTTGTGTTGGGTTGTGTTGTGGTTGGTACCCAAGCGGGGAGTTGAAAAATATTTTTTTTTTTGGGGGGGCTTACATCCCGCCATATAATAGCCAGCAAAATGTGGGGGTGGTTTTAAAATTGAAAATAAAAAAAGGTTTTTCGGTGGCCACGTCCGTCCGTATAATAGCTGGTAAATGTGGGGGTGATTTTGAATTCAAGGTGCCCAATTCCCATGTCTAGGCTTATCGCTGAACGAATGTGGGAAAAATGGTTTTGGGTGTCCACACAGTCCTACCGCATAATAGCCGGCAAAAGGGGAAAAATGATTTTTGGGTGTCCACACAATCCTGCCGTACAATAGCTAACCAAAGTGGAAAAACGGATGGTTTTCGAAAATGTTTTGGGTGCCCACGTCCTAGCGTATAATAGCCAGCAAATGTGAGGGATGGTTTTAAAAAGTTGAAAAATGGTTTTTGGAAAAGTGTGGCTTTTGAAAGAAAATGGTTTTTTAGAAAATTGTTTTTGGAAGTTTACTTCCCACCGTACAATAGCCGGCAAAAGGTGGAAAATGTTATGGATTAGGTGCCCGCTGTCCTGCCGTATCAAGTCGGCAAAAGGTGGAAGGTATTATGAGTTGGGTGCCCACTATCCCGCCGTATTAAGTCGGCAAAAGGTGGAATGTGTTGTGGAATGTGTTGAGGTTGGTGATGATATGTGTGAATCGTGATGAACTTATGAAATTACCATTTGATATCTAATTTGGTATGGAAGGGGAATGCGTATAGAAATTATTTGAAAAGAATGGATAGTGAAATCGTAACTAGATAAATGGTTTATAATTCTTGTGATATGTTGAATTGTACTTAATAATGCAAGTGTGGATGTGATGTAATTGTTAGACAAGTAGGAGTTTAGTGCATGATAACTATTATTGAATATAAAGGAGATTTGAATTTCTACGTTAAAGAGTTACAGCAAATGAGAATAGACTGGTAGGAATAGTGTATAAGGGTTGTTTTGGAGTATTAGGGGAACTTGAATTTGAGGCCATGATGTTAGAATAAACGCAATTAGTAAAAAGGGAAGATAGAAATTAAATGAAGAATATTTTGGAATGTGTTAATAAATTTAAAATGATGTTGTTCTTTAAATAAATTTGTTTTCAAAAAGGATTTATGGTTTTCTGATGATAAGGGAAAATGTTTATGGCTGAAGGTTTTCCTTAAAGGTTCAAATAAACTTTGAGAAAAAAGTGCTCTACGTATGATACTTTGAAATTACAAAACATTATCTTACTACATGGTATCACCCTGCATGCTTAAAACTATGAAATTCTTACTAGGCAATTGTGCTCACCCCTTGTTGTTTCATTTTTTTTAGAGGAAGAAAATTTGAATTGATTGGTTGGAAGATTAGGAAGTTCATGTATCTCTTATATGTAATCTCATTGTACTTTGATGTTTGTAATTATTCATTCATAACTCTGTAATGGGAGCTTGTCATGTATCATTATTATTGTTGTATTCATCATGAGAGAGAACATGTACTATTATGTTTCTATTACTCAAGGGTAATAGATATTTGTTTTCAAAAAAAAAAAAAAAAGTGGACCTAAATTCTAGGCTCTTGGTAATGTTTCCGAGTAAATAAAATCTGGGGTGTGACATAGCCTAAAAATAACTTTGTCCAAAAAATCTCACTACACATAGACACATTTATACAATATTAGCAAGAACCCCCACAATCTTACTTTCTTCTTGGAAATCAATTCATAGACATAAGCACTATTCGATAAATGAAAAAAAAAATTAAAAAAATTAACATAAATACTTGAGCCTAGAAGCATATAAGATTTGGCCAACAATCAAGTATGATATAAGATAAATATCGAATTTATGCAACGAGGATATATTTTGGTTACATCTCATGGGTTTTGTTTTCTATTGATATTGACATGACACCTTAAAACTTATCTGATCGAAGTTTGGCTTAACCATTTCAAATATTGCAACAATAATTACTCGTTCAGGATTAAACTAAGAAAACACTTACAAATCCCCATCCGCTTTTAATAAATTCTTGTCCCACAGTTCTAAATTTGCAGTTGATCTTGTACAATAAGAGCTCAATGTAAGGAAGCTCGTCAACAATTGCAGCTACTCCCCGTACTTTTGGACCTTTGTGAAGGGCATCAACATATTTTTCTTGGTTTTTTTGATGTTTTGATTCTAGACTCTGCTATGTTGAGCTCTTCAATCAGATAATTGTATGTGAATGATCCATCTTGAACTACAATTGAATCGGTACTTGAGATCAAGCAGTCAATCCCTTTAATATTTGACGTTAGCTGTTGCACCGTGAGGATTGATGTCAAGCTAGCTGTGTAGCTTGAATTGATAATTAACGCTACAAAGAACCATAAGATCAGCACCAAACATCCCAGGGTGCTCACAATGTTCTCTCATGTGTTCAAATCCAAACAGAGAAATATTAATGTATTGCCACTTGAAAAATATCGTGATGCAATAATTAAAAGTGAACGCAATAGATTAGGCAACGCACTATGTGCAAGAAACATTGTTGATGAACTGAACCTGCAACATTAAAAGCGATCATTCCACAAAGCAAATGGAGTGTCAGGTCAAGGTGCTTAAATAACTACACTAGTTTTATACAAATTATTGTTACTACATAATCTATGATGTAATTCATTATGGTTAAGAGTAGTCAATTGAACCAGTAAACTCACGCTATTTGCCAAGAATTGATAATAGAAATTGGTCACTCAGGCAACATCTAGATCAATCACCAATGTTTTTAATATCATCTATGAAACTACATAAATCAGAGGGCTTTCAATGAAGTTTGTGCTATGAGATACTAACCAAAAGATTGTTATAAGTTGTTGATTTGGTGGACCATGGAATTCAAGATTCATTCAATGCTCAAGAATCCAAACAATAGCTCCCACAAAAAGAAAAAAGGCACCAGTGAGACACCACATTTCCATAATAGAAGGCCTGAGGAAAGCCCAAGCACTAGATTTTATCTCTTTGACAGGAATAACTATGACAAGTCCAGATTCCATGTAAGGCTGTGTAAAATCTACAGTCCTTGTTCTGTTTGTAATAATTATAATGTCCCCCACAGCTGCATCATATTTCTAAAGAAGGAAGAAGATCAGGACAATATTTTCAAAAACCCTAAAGCAACCCAATCAACATATATTTTTAATCTACTTGGTTCATACCAACACCATAATTTTGAGTATAATTAATAGAAAATACTCACGTTTTCAGCAACATCATTCACAAGATTGTTGTAGGAAGGGTTTCTCAAACCATTACTGTATAACGTATACGTGTCGGGTACAACGTAGGGCAACAATTTTACTGCAGCTTCAAAGACATCAATAGAGTATCCTTTCACCCCAAGGGAACCCTTGTCTTTGGTTGCATATTCTAAATAACTTACTCGGTTAGGCACTGCATGTAGCACTACGAAATTCCTACTGGGCAATTGTGCTCATCCCTTATTGTTTCATTTTTTTCTTTTCCAGGAAGAGAATTCGGATTTATTGGTTGGGAGTTAAGAAGTTCATGTGTCTTTTATGTGTAATTTCATTGTAGATGTGAAGGAAATGAATTTTGCACATTGACGTTTGTAATTATTCATTTGTAGCTCTGCAGTGGAAGTTGGCATGTATTATTATTGTTGTATTCATTACGAGGGAGAACATGCATTATTATGTTTCTATTACTCAAGAGTAATAGATATTTTTTTTTAAAAATGGACCTAAATTAAAGGTTTTTGGTAATGTTTTCGAGTAATTAAAAATTGGGGCGTGACAACTTGGTATTAGAGCTAACCGGGTTTCAAAAACCTAGAGCTTGTGGGAAGTGGTTTTTACCACAATGGGTTGGCTTCCCTTGGTGAGTACATTTGCATGTAGGAAATAGGAGGTGTAGGACACTATGTGTTGCATTGTGTGAGCATGAGTTGAGCTTCTTGGATAGTGCTTGTAGCCAGCTAACTTGCTTTGAAATCTCATTGGAAACGCGTCTAATCAACGTGGTTTCTAGTGGGAGTTCCTTGGAAGTTTCGGAACAAGTGGTTATCCATGTAGACTTGATTCGATTATGTGGTTTGTTGCTTAAAATTTATTTATGTGCTGTGTGATTATATGTTAGGTTAGTTTCTTGTTTTGGCAGGAAGAGTAAGTGTCTCAGGGAAGGGTTAGAGTTCGGCCGATTGATGTTAGATGTTATTGAGATAATAAGAGCTGTAAAAGAGTATAGTTGAGATGAGGCAAAATCTTAGGATGGTGTGAGGCTAGTTTGAGTTATGTAGAATATTGTGAAAGGTTTGGAAGGGAAATGTAAGAATTGTGTTTCATAATGATGAGGGTAAGAAAGGGGGTTTGTGGTATTTAAGTATTGAGTGATATGATTAAGGCTTGTATAGAGTTCATGAGTATGAAGGAAACTTGATTGTTAAATGCTAGAAGTGGTTCTTGAGAAAGAATGTGGGTCGAAAGAGTAATCATGATCTCTTCCTTGTAATTCTTCTTATTTGGGTGTCCTTGGGGCACTGAGATATTGAATCAAAATCTAGGAATCTATCCCAAGCGTGGATCTAGTTTTAGGTTAAAGGTTGTGCTCCAAATTGTGTTCATGCTACCTTTTGTTTGGCCTTCTTCAATTTCAGGGGCGAAATTTCCCAAGGTGGGAAGGTTGTAGCACTTGTACCCTTTAAAGTTTTTGGGAAGTGTATTTGAATCCTTTATTTTATTTTGGTAATCTTTGGTGTTATTGTATCTTGGTTTTGGAGGAGTACAAATCAATTTAAACTTGTTGGGATTGTTCGTTCACGCTTGTTTACGTTGAAAAGTTGTTTAGGAACTTAGAAATCTTGTCTTGGGGTCGACACCAAATCTTGGTGGTGTCGACACTTGCCTTTTGTTGTTGGCCTCAAGGGTCGACACCGATCTGGGAAAGGTCGATCCTTGTCTATTGCTGAATCTGGAATTGGCTACTAAAATTTAGGGTCGACACCAGGGGTTCCAAGGGTCGACCCTTGCCTATTGCACACATTAGTGTCACTGCTTTTCTTTCTGAAGGGTCAACACCTTAGTCTGAAGGGTCAACCCGTGTGTAATTTTCAGATTTTTGGATCGGTTTGGGCCCTACTTTTTGGGGGTTTTTAACTTGTTCTTTTCATTTGACTTTGGGGCTATTGTTCTATTATTACTTTGCTACTATAAATAGGCTCCAAACACTTATTCATTTAACTTTTCCTCCTCTTTTCTCTCTCTACATCGTGAGTTTCTCTTCTGTCTCTGTAAACTCAAACATTTTCACTTATATCTTTAGATCTACTCACCTAGAGTGATCCTTTCACTTTGGTCCGTGGCAACAGATTATAGGTCTTGTCAAGGGCTTCCTTTTGGTCCGAATAGTTCGTGGTTTCGTCGCCGGTGATTTTTGAATTGTCTTCTCTTCGCTTCAAGAGGTAGAGGTTTCTAGTTCTCCTTCAATACTCTCATTTATAGATAGATTTGTGGTATTTTCTTTATATAAACACAAAATTTACATTTTTAAGCATATTGTGACAAATCATAAGACTTGGGGGTTTAGGGTTTGAAGTGTTAGGTTATGATTTTGGGTGTATAATTAATAAAAGAGTTGGAATAAAAAGTGTTTTTGGGAAAGACTTTAATTTCTCTTAAAAACCCTAGTTTGGCTCATGAAGATAATTAATGGTTTTGCTTAAAGTGAAAGTAGAATCTTGAAATTGAGGTGTTAAATTGCACATCTATAAATTTAATTGAATTTTGGAAGTGTTTCGAAATTTATGTAAAAGTTGCGATTGAACCCTTATTGTTGATCTTTTAAACTATGTCATAATATGAAACCAAACTTGGGTAAATAAATTGTTAATGGTATGGATGATATGAGATTTATGATAAAATGATGAAGTGAATAATTAAAATTTTTATTGTGTTATGTTGAATGGTATTGGGTTATGTTAAATTATGTTGTGTTGAGTTGGGTTATGCTGTGTTGAGTTTGGTTGAGTTGTGTTGTGTGGAGTTGAGTTGGGTTGAGTTGAGTTGAGTTGTGTTGAGTTGCGTTGTGTTGTAATTGGTACCCGCGAGGGGAGTCAAAAAGGAAAGGAGGAAAATGTCTTTCGGTGCCCATGTCTGTCCGTATAAGAGCCGGTAAATGTGGGGGTGATTTTGAATTCAAGGCGCCCAATTACTCTGTCTAGGCTTATTGCTAGATGAATATGGGAAAATGATTTTTGGGTGTCCACAAAGTCCTATCGTATTGAAATCGGCAAAAGTGAAAAAATAATTTTTGGGTATCCACAAAGTCCTGCCGTATAACCCACAAAGTCTTGCCGTATTGTAGCCGACAAAAATGGAAAAACAGATGGTTTTGAAAATGTTTTTGGGTGACCACTCCCTGCCGTAGAATAGTCGGCAAATGTGGGAATGGTTTTAAAGTTGACAATATTTTTGGGGGTCCACATCCTGCCATATGATAGTCGGTAAATGTGGAAAAACATGATTTTTGAAAAACATGATTTTTTGGAAAAATATGGTTTTTGAGGAAATGGTTTTTGGGAGTTTATTCCCCGCCATATAATAGTCGGCAAAAAGTGGAAAGTGTTATGAATTGGGTGCCTGTTATCCCGCTGTATCAAGTCGGCAAAAGATGGAAGGTGTTTATGAGTTGAGTGCCCACTATCCCGCCGTATCAAGTCGGCAAAAGGTGGAATGTGTTGAGAAATGTGTTAAGTTGGGGATAATGTGTGACTTGTGATGAATTTATGAAATTACAATTTGATGTGTACTTTGGTATGAAAAGTGAATGCACATAGAAATTATTTGGAAAGAATGGATAATGAAATAGTAACTAGATAAGGGAATAATGATAACGAACTAACCGGGTTGTATGTAACTATAAGGGAAGATTATGAGTTTTGTTTGTAAATAATTGAGAAATTGAATTGAAAGGTATATATTAATCTTGTGTTGTGTTGAATTATAATTTGAGAGTGCAAAAGTTGATGTGATGTAGTTGTTATACAAGTAAGAGTTGATTGTAGGAGAATTGTTTTGAATATAAAGGAGATTCGGATTTTTTTCCGTTATGGAATTATAGCAATAATGGATAGACAAGTGGGAATGGAGTGTGTGAGGGTTATTTTGGAGTATTAAGGGAACTTAATCCTTGAGGTTATGGGGTTAGAATAATTGTGAATAATAAAAAGGAAAATGGAAATGAAACGAGGAATACTTTGGAATCGGGTTAACAAATTTAAAATGATGTTGTTCCTTAAGCATATTTGTTTTCAAAGAGGATTTATGGTTTTTCTGATGATGAGGGATAATTTTTTTGACTGAAAGTTTTTTTTAATTGTTCAAATACATTTTGAGATAAAGGTACTCTACATATAATATTTTGAAATTACAAAACGTCACCTATTATATGGTATCACCCTGCATGCATAATCATTTTTATCTGTGTTAGTTATTGTTGTAGAACTATGAAATTCCTATTGGGCAATTGTGCTCATCCCTTGTTTCATTTTTTTCTTTTACAAGAAGAGAATTCGGATTTGTTGGTTGAGAGTTAAGAAGTTCATGTGTCTTTTATGTATAATTTCATCGTAGATGTGAAGGAAATGAATTTTGCACATTGATGTTTGTAATTATTCATTTGTAACTCCGCAGTGGAAGTTGGCATGTATTATTATTGTTGTATTCATTATGAGGGAAAACATACATTATTATGTTTCTATTACTCAAGAGTAATAGATATATATATATATATATATTTTAAAAATGAACCTAAATTAAAGACTTTTGGTAATGTTTTCAAATAATTAAAAATTGGGGCGTGACACTGCAATTCGCAAAGGCTTTTTGTTGTTAGGGAACACCCACCCCCAAGGTTATTTTGTAGTTTCTCCAGTCCATATTACATGGTCAAGATGTTGGTTACTGGTAGAAGTGTTTGAGGGCATCATGTTCAAGATTTTAGGAGCAATAACAGAAAGACTAGAATAGTTTGACCAGTAAGTAACTAATCCTCTGAGACCCATTCCCACTAATGTTAAGAATATCAAATGCTGGAAGAATTAAATTCTTCTCTGAGTCAAATTGAATCTGACCAGTTAGACCTGCGAAGTTCATTCCCGGAAGTATCTGGAGCAGTTTTTGGCCTTCTTGAAAAGTACGAAGTCTTGTCAAGTGCAGTGTGCTTCCATTAATGTCGTGCAACCTAGGGTCGTAGGAGAACGAGATGTTTCCTCCTTCACTAAAGAAAACATCAAGTGCACGGGCAAGTAGCCAAATGGAATCCTAAGCATAGAGTGCATAAGAATTGAAGCTCGAGGTCTCCCTATATGTGAAGTTTTTCCACCTAGATGTAAAACTCTTTTTGAGATCAAAATCTGGGGTGTGATGGTGAAGTGCAATAATCCCTTGTAAGAGATTCATTGTGTTAGGATCAATTGATTCTGACGAATCTAACACAGAAGGAAGCCAATCTGTAGCAATCCAAATGTAGCCGGCGGTCAACATCTGAAGCAACTTTGCTACAGAAAAAATTGTCAAGCCAGAGTCTGTATTAACATGAACAACATAAACCCGAGATTCCATCATGTTTACTCTAACTAACAAGTCATTGATGTCATTTATAAAGGTTCCAGGAGTAAAGGCAGCCTTGTAAGAAATCTTGGCATGCTTCTTTGCAAGGGCATCACCTAATACAGAAATCCCATTTCTTCTATAATGATTATTGACAAAGATGGTGACTACCTCCCTCAGCCATAAAATTCAATCAGATCAGCTATTGCATACATCTGGAAATAGTCATTGTGTGTAGTGCGGAGGAAGTAAGGGAACTGCAATGCCGAAAGCATTGGGTCTGTTGCCGCAAATGACATGAGCGGCACACGAAGTTCATTGACAACATGAGAAATAACATGTACTATTCCAGAGGATTGAGGGCCAATTACCGCAACCACATCATTCTCCATCAACTGCAAAGCTACATAAGTAATTAAAGACAACTTATCAAAATTTCTCATTTCTTATTTTGATGCTTGAGAGAGAGAGAGAGAGAGAGAGAGAGAGAGAGAAGCTAGTTCAAATTTTCTTGCTTAGTTGTCATTCTTTTTCATTGAAAGGAGCTGTCGGTCACATAGAATTTATTCATTATTGATAAATTTCACTTGAATATAATGTTGGATGTGAAGTGCAAGAATGCTTTTTGTTTTTTACCCATCTCTGAGTAGGTTAATTAGTGTTGCCTGTGATCAAGGAAACATAAATTATTTCTGATGTAGTTTCCGCTTGTTAATACCAAAACAGTTGATGATTTGATAACAACTATCCTGTCACAGGAGTAACATCTAATTAGATCAGTACTTGAGGGTACCACCCTGTGTCATTTTATTTATACATGCTTATAATTCAATGTTCATACAAATATTAGCACAACTATTCATTGTCATATCTAAGAACCATTAGGCATAACTTTCAGGAATGAAAATGTCTTACAAATACATAACAAATAAAGTTCCCAAAGGACAAATATCACTCAAAGAGAAAAAAATTGGAAGTACCAAACTAAACCAAGAGCAAACAGGAAATGCCCTTATGCCAAACTTGGCATTCTAGTTATCATAAAAAATACAATAACAAAGACATCAAAAGACTTCTTTATCAATGGTTGGTGTAGTAGGATAACATCCATAGATCAAGACTAAAATATGTTCAACAAAGTTGGTAGTTTGGTCGCAATTCTATAACTAGTCTTCTAAGAAGACTAGGAACATGGCGTTAAAAGCATAAATCTTCAGAAAATAGTGCAGTTATAAGAAACTCATACTGAGACTCTATATCCAACAAAGAACTTGATACTCAACAAAAAATATAATTAGTAGCGAACTCCTATTATACCAAGGCAAAGAAGTATATCCCTTAAAACATTTTCTATTTTGGTAGCCTCAAGTAAAGACAGTTCTTTGTCAATACTAGTGTATAAATTCAGAGATTACCTTCCACAATTCCAAGGAAGACGCTGCAATTCGTGTCATGCAAAATAAGATTCAATTTCATCCCAGCAAGAACAGTTGAATCAGAATTGACATCATCAACTGCAGCTTCAATTGCTGGCTTTGCTGATCGTCCAACAACAGAATTGACAGTATACAAAGCTCCAATACTACACTCAGCTTTGAGGAAGAAACACTAGCATTTCCAGTCCTACCAATGAATTTCATAGGCACCCACATACAAAATAACACCACCATCAATGTTCTCCTAATGAATAGACCAGTCTACATTTCTATGCAAGCCAGCAATTGCCTAACTGATTATTCAGCAATTTCAAATTAGCATTGTTTCATGAATTTTTCAAGAAATGATACTCCTGTTAACACATGCAACAAGCAAGTGAAGCTTACAATACAGAACTTGAAGATATAGGATCAAGATTACCACACAAAGTGGGTCCCAAACTCTCAGAACCCAAGTCCTCAAAACAAAATAAAATAAAATAAAGAAAACCCAAATAATGTAGGGAGATTTAACAGCATAAAACAAAAAAATTGAATTCATAGAATAATTTGAATCTGAAATCCAGCATACAAGAACAAACTTACATGGGGAACTAGAACAAGTTTACATGGGAATAATCTAAGTCCCAATATTTTATTGTAATCATATTAATGTTTATATAGACACATATATAGGCACATGTATATGGATATATATATATATTAAAAAACAAACAACTTGGAGAATCATTATTCAATTGTATTGCAAAACCCCACATGGATGAATAAATTAATGGATAGGAAGTGATAAAAATTGTAAATAAATAAGACATCCTCACAAGCAGTGGAGTGAAGGGTGCAAACCAAGATTTCCTGGGAAACCCAGCTCTAGATTAGTTTTTGAAGAGTTGTTGTCCATAAATATATACATAAATATTATGATATTGGTGAATGCCTAGGGCAAGACAGAACAATTCTACACAAATATATTCTCAGCTAAAAGAGAGCTCCAAATGTATTCTCAAAATAGTCTTGTAATTTCAATAAAGAATGATTCTCGCCTGTATTTATTCACCTCTCACACTAGCTTTGTACAGTGAGGGGAAATTCTCCTGTGCGCACCTTTAGGGGTGCACATTATCTGTAACCTATCATAAAAATGTATAATTTTATAATAAAATTTTGTAATATATGAACCATAAAATGTGTAATCTCACTACAAACTGGAGTAACAAAAATTTCTAAAATTTTGTAATTGATCTTGCAAAAATTTGTGATTTTGTGGTTAATGTTATAAAATTTTATACTTAGTTACAATATTTTTATTATGTTAATACATAACGAGATTACGTATTTTATAATTAATATTACATAGTTTTGTAATAAAATTATATATTTTGTGATAAGTTACATAGGATATGGTGGAGGATTTCCAGAGCTATCTATTTTGTTTTTCATTTTTATTTTTATTTTTATTTTTATTTTTAAAAATAAGGGGTCGTTGAGATCTATCCAGGTCAACCAAAGGACAAGAAATGGTGATTGTATTGTTATATGAAACACGTGAATTCCGTACTAATAGCATATGCAATATTAAAAAATAAAATAAATTACAATAACCTCCATGAGGTTTGGACAAAAGATAGTTAATCCCATATTTTAACATAATTATTTACTTTTTTTTAGTTAGATTAAAATAATTAAAGTTAATACAGATAATGGGTCAATACTAAAATAAACAAAAATAAATATACACTTTAGTAAGAAATATATGGCAATATCATTTTCTTAATTTATATAATTAATAAATTACTAATTAAAAAAGACATAATTATTATGTGAATTAAAACAAGGGTAAATTACAAATACACCCCCTGAGGTTTGATTAAAATACAAATCACCCCCTGTGGTTTTGAAAATTACATTCCTGCCCTTGAGGTTTCTAATTTCGTAACAAATTACCCCTTTTATTAATAAATCATGAAGTCAATTAATAATTTTTAATGATATTAAAAATATGTTTCAATTAATAATTTAGGTAATTTTATTATTGTATTAGAGAGCAATTATGAATTTCATTTTTTTAGTTAATTCTATTAAATAAAAAATTCTGACAAGGGGGTATTTGTAAGTTTCAAAACTACAGGGGGTAATCTATACTTTAAGCAAACCTCAAGGGGTGTATTTGTAATTTACCCTTAAAACAATAAAGGAGATCAGTGTAATTATATTAAACATATGATGGTCACTGCATTTTCACCTAATCTCAAGGAATGTGAATGTAATTTATCCTAAAAAATAGTATATAAATGTAATCTACCTTAAAAATACTATCTCCGTTATAAATTGTTGGGATAATTACAAAAAGATCCTCAAAGTTAGACTCTTATAACAAAATAAACCATGATTTTTTAATTTTATCAATTTAAACCCTAAACTTTTGACAAACTCTCTATCTAAACCCTTTGTCTATTTTTGTTAAGTAAAATTGATTAAATTTTTTTTTTTAATCATTAAACTCAATGAAAAAGAATATTTTAAGCATTTCATATATATACCTACATTGAGTTTATGATTAAAATACTCTTTTTCCATCAGTTTTATTTATGAAAAATAGGTTAATGGTTTAGATTTAAGGTAAAATTAAATATTAAGGTTTAAATTGATAAAATTAAAAATTAGGATTTATTTTGTTAAAAAACTCAAATCTAGGGATTTTTTTGAATTGTCCCTAAATTGTTTGTCCAATACCAAAAAGAACATAAAAATAATATAATTTTTATGCAAAAAAAATTAATTTTCTTTTTTCATAAACTAAAAGTACTTGATAAAATCTTTTAATTGATGAAAAACTAAAAAAATTCGACCCAATAATACATATATTTTTTGGTTCTTAATTTTATGTCAGTTAAATAATTTGGAACGGTATAAGAGTATACATATTTGACAAATCTCACTAATAATATATGCATTAAAAAACTTAATTTTGAATATATTATTATGGTGCACATGGTATGTGCCTCTCTTATTTATCTTTGGATGACTTGTGTTTAATAATCTGATTCAATACTTAAAATTGAATGTATTAATTGATAATAAATTAAGTCCATTTGATAATTACAATTGATATCACTTAAAAATTTAAACGTCTCAAAATGTAGGTTAAAACTTAAGAAAATTTTAAATCATATGAAACTTATCTAATTCTGACTGAATTTTTAAACACTATTATAACCTCACAACCACCATTACCACCACTACTGCTGCCACCACCACCACCATCATCGTTATTACTACCACCACCACTGCTACGGCTACCACCACTCTGCCATCGCCGCTGCCACCACCACCACCACTGTTGCCGTTGCCGTTGCCGCAGCCGCAGCCGTAGCTGCCGCCGCTGCGACTACCGCTGCCGCCACCTTCATCACCATTGTCATGGTCATCATAAGTATCACCATCATTTTACTACCACTAATATCGCTATCACCACCACCACCACCACCACCACCACTATCAATGCCACCACCATCACAATATAAAAATTAAAATATACAATCTGATAATAATAAATTTTAAATTTGATTAAAATTCAGGAATCTTCCATCGACGAGTCATAGCAATGACATGGCAAGGATGGCTAAAATAGCTGACGTAGCATAAAGCAGGACTGAAAAGAGAAGGCTACGAAAGATGATAACTGAGAATCTAGAAAGAAATCAAAAAACAGTTCCTAAAATAGGGGGATAAAAGGAAGTTAATTACCTCCAGGGAAGTCCTTAATCTGTTTAAGGGATAGAACTCAACCACAAAGTTTGATCTTTTTGTGTTTATTTAAAATCTGTTTAAGTCTGTCCTTCAATCACTGTTGATTGGGCCTAAACTGAATTTTTGCTAACATAAATTGGCACGCCCGGTGGGACCATTCTAACTTGGAGTAATGGTGAAGAAGAAAACTGAAAAAATTGAGACTACTGACGCCAGTAGGAAAATTGTTGACGAGTCAGGCCTTTTTGGAGAACCAAGTAAGTGGCCTGCTGAAGAAACAGGTGTCCCTACTGCCTTTCTTGAGTTCGGGGAAGACATGGAGGTCATTGCGGATAGCCAATCAATGGCAGCCAGATACGGTGTAGGACTGAAAGATGGTCAGGACACAACCAATGGAGACCATCACCATGGCCTGGCGGTTGAACAGATGGAGGAAATGATTGCCTAGCTTGGCCATACCTTTGAGGTGAGACCAGAACACCTCACGAAAAGTATGAGGGCCAAGCTCAGGATGCTTGGGGGGTTCAGCCTTACCCCTAGTCCTCCACCACCAGCCAAAGTGGAAGCACAGGCAACTAAGGTACAATTTCAAACTCCTAAGGCAAGTAGGATTCACTAGAGTAGTGCCTCTTTTTATAGGCCTCCAACTCTCCAAGAGGAGGAGCAAGAGAGGTTTCAAATGAACCCTAATCAGACATATAAAGAAACTAAAATTAACATTAATTATGGAGAGCAATCTGGTCCCTCTAGGCTTGCCGCTCAAAGAGAGGCCTTGGAAGGGAAGACACATTAGAAGCCATCCTTTGAAATGAATAATAGACCAAAGCAAAAGGGGCAGAGTTGGCCCTTGGAATAGGAAGAACCAATGCACGACATGGTCAGGCCTATGCCAAGGGGGCAGTTGAGAACCCCTGAGTATGATAAACCCGCCGTTGACAGACCAAGAATAGGGCAATATAACTTTGCTAACTAGAGGCCTATGCGAGGGGGGCAATTTAGAGCCCCTAGATATGAGGAACCCGCTGTCGACAGACCAGGACTAGGACAGTACAACTTTGCTGACCAAAGGTTTAGACAACCAAACTATGATAACCCAAGACCAAGGACCAACCAAAGACCTAGGCAGCAAGTATACCAAGAACAAGGTTTTAGAAATCACGAGCCAAAACAAGGACCTGGACCACCTCCTTGACATTTTGAGGAAGATGTTGGTATGCACCCACCTCGACAGCAGCACTTCCAGCTATATGAGGGATTTGCTGCATCAAACTTTCAGCCACAAAGAAATGAAGGGATGGGGTATGGTGCCTCTCATGAGGAGCCAAATTTCGAACCAACCCAGATCAACAGACATCAAATTATGAAAATAATTCAAGAAATATATGGCCCAGGCCTCAGGAGGCCTAACAGGCCAATGTTCGGAAAGTCGTACCCTTATTGGGTAGATGAAACCCCTCTTCCCAGAAACTTTAAAATGCCTGAATTCTCCTTATTCACTAAAAAGAAAGACAATCGACCATAGAATACATAGGAAGGTTTACCATGCAATGTGGAGAGGCTAATTCAAATAACCAGAAGCTGAGGCTCTTTCCACACTCATCATCAAAAGTGGCCTTCACATGGTTCATTAACCTGCCAAAAAACTCAGTACCCACATGGCAGGGCATAGTAGACAAGTTCCATGCACAATTTTACAGGACTGAGCCGGACATTAGTATGGTGGATTTAACCAAGTTTAGGCAAAAGCAGGGGGAGTCTGCAAAACAATACATCGACAGGTTCAAAAAGGCTAGAAATAGGTGCCATGTCTAAATGCTTGAAATAGAGGTGATAAGGCTGGCCTAGAATGGCCTTGACTTCGAGTTAAGAAAGAAGTTTGAAGGAATGGAATTTATAGATTTGTTTGAACTTTCATCTAGGGCAACTAGTTATGAGTCCATCCTTAGGGAAGAGCAGCAAAGGAGGGCTACTGCCCTAGGAACATATTACCAGGGGACATGGAGCTGGAAACAGAAATAGATATAGATATTGCTCAAGTAATTGGCAAGACACCAATGACTTGTGAAGCCTTGAAAAAGGCAAAATAACCAATAAACGTGCCTTCTACTCAGCTAGCTAGGAAATATGTGCCAATAACCCATCGACAGTTCTCATTTGATTTATCAAAGGCAGATGCTTTGTTCAATGAGTTTTTAGCTGGAAAAATTTTAACATTATCCCCAGGCCATAACATCTCAAAATAAAAAGATAGGATTGGCAAAGAGTACTGTAAATGCATAATTCATTCAGGCATTCAACTAATAATTGTGCAACTTTTCGCAACTATGTGCAAGACTTGATTCAAAAAGGGATGCTGAAATATGTTGAGAAGGATAAAGGGGTTATGGCCGTCGATGGGAATCCTTTTCCAGAGGTGGTGGACATAAACATGGTGTCTATCAGTTTGAGTGATCAAACCAGGAACCCAAGAGTGCTACTGAATGAGTTAGAGAGAAGGAACTTCTGGCTAAAGGAAAAAGCCAATGGTCCATCAGGACCACTTTGTATGTTTCAGGTGTGGGATTGAGAGAAAAAGCACAAGCTATTGTGGCTGACAAAGTACAGAAGGAAATGAAGGATTGTGGCCTAAGATTTAACACCATGGGCCAAGATGACTAGTAAATTTTCAATGGTGCAGAATTGCTATATGACGGGGTAGACCCAGGAGTTCATACAACTAAGACAGCAGATTATGGAGAGCAAGATGGGCCCTTTCTTATCAAGGGATGCCAATGAATTCTTGCTTGGAAGGGGCTAGTGTAGTCAAAGCATATTTGAGGCAGCACAAACAGCAGAATCAAAATAGCCAACCAAGAAGTTTTAGGGCTCAGAGGTCCTACAATCAAAAGGCTAGGACATATTCACATGGCCTGAAAAAAAGGTCAAAGGAAGGCATGGTTGCCAGGCCATACAGTGGCCTAGTAGAACACATGCAACATAGGGAGTCAAGGCTGGAGCAGCCGAGAATGATCAGACCACCTGTGCAACCGCATTTTGGTTCGCAGGGGGTAGTGCATCCAAAGTTTTCGAGGGGAGGTTGGAGACCTATGGTTGAAACCAGAACACAAAAAAGAAGGGAGCAGAGGAAGTTCCATGCAATGATGTCCAGATTGGAGAACCAGGGCTTGAAACCACCAAGGGCACAGAACCTAACTTGGTCCAGAGAAAAGAGGGATAATGAAACCTATGCACCAAAAAATGCGGTAGTATTAACACCAAGGAACGGCATCAAGGAGGTTCCCAAGTCGTTGATGGCATGTGAGGAACCCATACCCATCACGGAGGAGGCTTTGCTCAAATAGAGAATTAGAGAATTAGAGAAGGAATTACAAGTTGACGATGAGGCCATGAAGGGTAGCCAAGAGGTGACCACAGAGGTCAAGATGACAGGGCCTATCGACATGGAAAAAGATGAGGTTAAGTCAGAGAGTTCTAGGGATTTTGGAGAGAAAACGGCCATCCAGTTTGGTAGTTTTCCCCTCACGGATTGTAATGTGGTGAAGGCCATTCTTAAGACTTTTCAGGCTAGACCAACCAACACACTTCGTGATGTGAAAGACTTCACAGAAGCAGTGGCCCAGATAGCAGAAACGAAGGCCAAAACAACAATCCGTGTGGACAATCGAAGTAGTCAAGTCTGTCAATGGAGACCAAGTAGTGCTGCAAAAGCCTAGGGAGGAATTGATTAAGCATCTAAAACCTCTATATGTGCAAGTACACTTGGATGGAGTGCCTGTCGATAGGGTTTTGGTCGATAATAGGGCCATCATTAACATCCTCTCTAACACTCTAAGGATGTTAGGAAAAACAGTGGATGATTTAATACCTACTAACATCTCAATTAGTAACTTTGCATGAGGCTCGTCCGAGGCCAAAGGAGTAATAGTCTTGAAATTGCAAATTGGAGCAAGGGCCATGGGCATACCTTTCTTCGTGGTCGATTCCACCTATAATCTATTGCTGGGAAGAGACTAGATCCATCGGAATGGGTGTGTACCATCCTCATTACATCAAGCCCTCATCTTCCTAACCCGCCAAGAAGGGAGCAAGCCACATGTTGGCATGGAGGTTTACTGGGCTGATACTAATCCCTTCATAGTAGATGTTCATAACATTGAGGCGGCACTATATGAAGAAAGCCTGGGACCAGCGGAGGTGGTTTCTGAAGAGCTGAAGACACAAGGAAGGGGCATTACTCCTGAAGAGTTTCAAGCCTACATACACGAGGGATTTCGACAGATTGGCCAAGACTTGGCCAAACCCAGCCTGATGCAAAAGAGGCAGGGTGAACCAATCATTAAATTGGTGGCTGAAAAAGATGGTTGAATGATGAATAAAGTGGTCGATGATGGGGACATTGGTACAATTAGGTCTACTTTCTTTAGATTGTTTTGTTTCTTTTTGGCAAATAAGGTCAGCCCTAGAATTTTATCTCTATGTTCATGGGTTGAATGTGTGATTGACAAAAGCCCTCTTAGTTATAGAGAAGTCCAATTGGAACATTTGCAGGCAGCACCTGCTAAGTTAGATGAACTTAGAGCTGATGTGCAGGATCCCTTAGAGGAGTTTAACTCAGGGGATGAAGCCTATAAGAGGCCCATTTTTGTCAATGCAAAATTATCTAATAAATACAAGGAAAAGCTAGTTGGCTTTCTTCCTAATTATATGGATTGTTTTGCATGGAATTATGATGAAATGCCTGATTTAGACAGATCATTAGTTGAGTATAAGCTCCCAACACGAAGTAATCATATTCCCCATAAGTAGCCTCCAAGAAGAATGACTAATGAGGTAGGGCTGTTAGTTAAAGAAGAAATTAAAAGGCTGCTTAAAGCAGGGTTCATAAGGACTAATGTGGTTCTTGTCATGAAAAAGAATGGCAAATTTAGAGTCTGCATAGACTTTAGGAACTTGAATACTGCAACTCCCAAAGATGAGTACCCAATGCCTGTGGCTAATTTGTTGGTTGATTCAACAGCCAAGCATAAAATCTCATCTTTCATGGATGGACATGCTGGGTATAATCAGATATTTATCAGCCCAGAAGACACCTACAAAACAGCTTTCAGGTGTCCTGGGGCTGTGGGCACATTTGAGTGGGTTGTTATGCCATTTGGCCCAAAAAAATGTAGTTGCTACCTATTAGAGGGCCATGAATTTAATCTTCCATGATCTAATTGGAAAATTTTTAGAAGTCTATATAGATGATGTGGCCATCAAGTCAAAGTTTTGATGAACATTTAGACCACCTTCGACAGACTTTTCAAAGGATGAGATCTTATAAGTTGAAAATGAACCCTTTAAAGTGTGCATTTGGGTGCCTGTTGGAAATTTTTTAGGCTTCCTGATTTATCAGAAGGGTATTGAGGTGGACACAAAAAAGGCCAAAGCTATACTAACAGCACCATCGCCAGCCAACAAATGCAGAGCTTTCTAGGGAAGGTGAATTTCCTGAGGAGGTTCATAACTCAGCTTTTTCTCCTTTGGTAAAAGCCAAAGTAGATATAGACTTTACTTGGGGAAAGCCTCAGCAGGAGGCTTTTGATTTAATTAAGAAATACTTAATGAATCCACCAGTCCTAAAGCCCCCCATCAAAGGAAGCCACTAAAGTTAAATATTTCAGCATGTGAAGGGTCCATTGGGTGCCAATTAGCTCGGGACAATGAGAATAGCCATGAGCAGGCCATCTATTATCTTAGCAGAAGCTTAAATGATGTAGAAACCAGATAGAGTTCACTAGAAAAACTGTGTTTGGTTTTATATTTTGCTGCCATCAAGCTAAGGCATTACATGTTACCTTCGGAAGTATGGGTGGTAGCCCAGGCTGATGTGATTAAGTACATGCTGTCTAAGCCTATTATGAGGGGGAGATAAGTGGTTGCTGGCTCTGATAGAATATTGCTTCAAATATGTTCCCCAAAAGGCTGTTAAAGGCCAAGCCTTGGTTGATTTTTTAGCTGAGCACCCTGGATCTTCCATTGATGAGGATTTGTTTGAAGTAAACTATGTAGAAAATACCCCCTAGAGGCTAATGTTTGACAGCTCTAAAACAGAAGAAGGTGTTGGAGCTGGTGTTGTGTTCGTAGCACCTAGTGACCAAGTTCATCGGTTTTCATACCAATTAGATTAACAGTTCATCACATCTAATAATCAGGTTGAATATGAAGCCTTGATCATAGATCTAGAACTAGCCATAAAACTCAGAATTACTAGCCTGCAAGTATTTGGGGATTCACAACTGGTCATTAAGCAAATTAAGGGGGAGTATAGGTGTGCTAACAAAGCCCTAGAAGAATATCTGGCTGAGGTCAGATGGCTGATAAGTTGTTTCAGCCATGTTAGTTTTCAGCATATGTTTCAAATAGAAAATAGGCAGGCCAACGAAATGGCCCAGGTACCTTCAAGATTGAGAATTCCAAAGGGAAGCCAAGAAAGAATAATCATAATTTAGAGGAGAAGTTTCTCCAAATTACAGGATCGACAGAGAAATTCCTTGCCAATAATGCACTTAGAAGTGGCAGAGGGGAATTGGAGATACCCTTTGATTAGATATTTAAAGAATCCTGGAGAAAAGGTTGGCAGACAAGTTAAGTATTAGGCCTTGAATTATGTCATCATGGGAAATGATTTGTTTAGAAGGGCCCATGATGGCATGACATTACTATGCATAGGCCAGGATGAGCAGATGAAGGCAATGGCCGAAGTGCATGAGGGCATATGTGGTGCTCATCAAGCTGGAGAGAAGATGAGGTGGATGGTCAATAAGTATGGGTATTTTTGGCCAACAGTGAGAAAAGACTGCATAGCTTATGCCAGGGGGTGTCAAGCATGCCAGAAACATGACAGTTTGCAAAGGGTGCCAGCAATTGTGTAACATTTTGTGATAAAACCTTGGCCTTTCAGAGGATAGGCAATGAACTTGATTGGGCAAATTTTCCCCCCTTCCTCGAAGCAGCATTCTTACCTCTTAGTGGCTATGGATTACTTCACCAAGTTGGTAGACGCAGTGCTACTGAGAATGGTGACCCAAACCCAAGTGATTGATTTTGTGAAAAAATACATAACACATAGGTTTGGGTTACCACAATCGATCGCAGTGGATCAGGCTACCATGTTTAATAGGGATGAAATCAAGGAGTTTGCCAAAGAATATGGCATTTAAGTCCTCAATTCGTCACCTTATTATGCTCAGCTGAGTCCACCAACAAAATAATAAAAAATACGTCGGAAAAGATGGTTAAAGAGAACCCTAGAGATTGGCATAATTTATTATCCTATGAATTATGGGCTTATAGCAACTCCAAGAAAAATAGTATTGGGACTACCCCTATGAATTAGTGTATGATGCAGGATTGTCGTTAGAAGTAACAGTCCAGTCCAGTCCAATAGAGTGGCCTTGCACTATGACATCCCTGTCGATGAGTATGTTGAGGCCATGATGACGGAGTTACAAGATCTGGAAGAAAGAAGAGTTATGGCCTACAACCATCTCTTGACTCAGAAAAGAAAAGTTGAAAGAGCTTATAATAAAAGAGTGAAGACCAATGTATTTTCAGAAGGAGATTTAGTATGGAAAACCATACTGCCCTTGGGAAGCAAAGATCTAAATGTTGGAAAGTGGTCTCCAAATTGGGAAGGGCCATTCAAGATTTCAAGGTCCTAAGGGAGGAGCCTATCATCTAGCATCTATAGAGGAAGTCCCACACAAAAGAATTATACATAGAAAGTACATAAAGAAATATTATCCAACCATATGGGAAAGTATCAAGCATGGGTAAAATAAAGAATGATTTCATTAATAATATTAAAGTGGGGTCCATGTACATATCACCATCTAGTCTTTAAAAAAAAAACAGAAAGGGTCTTAATCCATATGCAGGGCAGTTACAAAGCTGGCTCAGGAAGACAAGATGGCTCTTGTTTTTGCCTTAACCTGGAAAAGGTTCCCTTGAGCATCCTTGAGGGCAACTGGGCCATCCTGAGCCAAGAGCTGGTTCGTTTGTTGATTGATATGGCTTTGTCCTTCCATCAGAGCAGCCTATTGAACCTCAGTTGCGGCTAGTTCTTCCTGGAGCTGTTGAATTTGAGCCACAATAGCAGCATTCCTCTCATCAATAGAGGCACTAGCCCTAGAAATGGCTTGGGTTCTGGCAGAGGCACTGCCCAGAGTATAAGAGACTTGCATCACAGAGGCCATCCTAGCATTAGCAGCCTCAGTCTCAGCTTCTAACTGTGCCATGGAGGAAATGTGTTGAGGAAGCAGGCCCATGAAGTCTTGAAAGATGTAGAATTGATTAGGATCTAAGAGCCTTTTTGCAAATGGCACAAAGCTCTAAAACTCACCAAGAAGTTCTTCAGCCCTGGTGAGGGCAAGATCCTCAAAAGGAAGGCTCAGTAGCAAAAAGAACTGGTCAACTTCCTGCTGTTCAAAGGAGAGTTGCCTAAATCTTTCCTTATAAGTATTACCGGCAACTGACAGCTGAAAGGCACTGGCTTGCTGAAGCAGGTCAGGAGTTGAGGCCATAGGAGAAATGCCAGCCTATATATATATATAACAACAAGGGGTTAGGACATTTAAGATGGAAGGAAAATCAGAAAAAAGAGAAGAACAGCGATACCTCCACAAGAGGGGAAGATAACGCTCGAAAGGGGGTGGCCTGGGAAGTATGAACCTCCACTTCAGGGGTGAGAGCTACCCTCACTTTAGTAAGAGAAGTACTGGTGACAGGATGAGGAGATGGAGGTTGCTCCACCCCCAGGGGAATGGCCATCAATAGCAAGGCCTGAAAGGACAAGACTAGAAAATAGATTGAGTATGGAGTGGTCGATGGAAAAGGGGAAGGAAACATATGGTATCAAGGACATAGATAAGGTAGGAAATACCTTCAGAAGGACGGTTAGGACTAGGATGATTGAGTTGTTCTAGCATTGATTGGACAGGAAAAGTTTCAGTAGGAGCCCCAGAAGCAGGCTCAAGAATGGTCTTAAAACCAACAGCTACACACATCCCAATATAAAAGGGAGAAAGTAAGGGAAAAAAAATGAAGGGAAAAGGCAAGAGACAAGTAAATGATAAAGAAGCACACCTGAGTGTGGCAAGATATGATCTGAAGAAAATGGAATGGCAGGTGTCTGAGAAGCTTGAGCTGGCTCAGGGGTTAGCTCAGCAGAATCTGCCAGTGGCCAGTGTTACATTAAAGGCTGGTCTTGGAGAATCAGTAGAGGGATCTTCAGGCCTAGCCTCAAAGGGAGGATTGTCAGTCTCAGGGCTGATATGGGGAATTTCTTCTTCTTCTTCTTCTCCTCCCATTTCAGAAGGGGCAGGATGATTCGTCAGCCATGGGTGTTTGCCCTTCTGGGCTCTAGATTTCAGCTTCAGCCCCAGTACCAGCCATTGAAGAGGAAGCACCATCTTGTCGACGAAACCTCTACCGATTAAGTTTATGGGCTTCATTGTCACTATTTGAAGATTCAGAGCTTGAGCAGTGGTAAGCTCTGACCTCATCATCCGCAAGTGGAACAACTTGCAGAGGAGGAACAAGCACAGCAGTTGCAGCATAATGTGGCAGCTTGGCAACTATCTTTGCTATAGAAGGGACGAGTACATCCCTTTGTTGGGGGTTCAGGTTGGAGGATGGAGGAGCAAAGTCCCTAGAGGGACTACTGGTATCCTCAGTCACCAGTAGCTTTCTCCTCTTCAACTGAAAAGAAAAGACAGGAAGGAGTGCAGGTGGCGAACTAAATAAAAAGGGAAAAAGAGAGAAAGGAGGAGAAAAAATGGACCTGAGGAATTTTGGCCTCCTTGGCAGACTTTGCAAGAAGGGAAATGATGGGAACATTGTCCTCATCAGAAGAAGGGGTTTTCTTGGAAGTATCCTCATGAGCTGTTAAGCAGGGAGCAGCCTCATAGACTTGCTCCGCTAAGGACAGGTCTTTAAGAACAAATCTTTGTTCTTCAAGGGTGAGGTAGTTGGTCAGCCTCTGTGCCTTGGCCAGTTTTGCTAGCCTTTTGTGAGGTAGTTGGTGCCTTAGAATGAGAAGGATTTTGCTTGGTTTTCCTCCTCTCAGAGTCTGTATCACAAGCTTTGAAAGAGAAAGCCATGAAGGAGTCATCCAAGGGATTCCTCCTTTTAGGCTTCTTGGCATAGACCTTAGGAGTCTTGTCCTTGGCTTTACCAGAGGTCTAAGCCAGAAAAGGAGGCATTGGGTAAGGGATATTAGTAGCACCAAGCTCTCCGGGAGTATTAGCTGATTAAGAAATAAAAAGAAAGAAAGAAAAAAAATCTGATAAACAAAGAAGAAAAAAAGAGAAAACATGAGTGACTTACAAATTTGACTCTGTCGATGGGAAGGAGAAAGACAGGACAAGTACTCCTGTGATGTCCTGGGTCTTGGACTTGATCGGTTCTGTGTAGTAAGATAGTTTGTTTTACTTTCGGCATTTTGATTATCATATTGGGTCGTTGAGATTTCTTTTCTTCTCTTACTTAACCTCTCTTAACATTTCCGGGTTAAAATTTTGAGTTTTGGATGTTGGAACTTGTTTTGGGATGCAAAATTAATTTTTGGATTTGGCTAGCAAAACCGCTCGTGCGGACTTGGCAACCGCTTGAGTGGAATCACACAAGAGTTTTTTGGGTTTTTTAGGCAGAAACCGCTCGTGTGGAGCGGATTTTTGTGAAAAATTATGGGTTTTCTTTGGAGCAAACCGCCTGTGGAGGCACAAAATCCGCTCGAGCGGATTTGGGATTCCGCTCGTGCAGATTTAAGTGCATCTGTCTTGAATGTTGAGCCATTTTCCTCAAAACTGATGCCAAAAATGTGTTTGAGACACTTTTTCACTTCTCTCTCTCTCTCTATATATATTCATCTTTTCTCTTTCTTTTCTCTACAAATACACCCAAATCCAAACTTCTCTCTAAGATTTAGCAAAAATCTTCAAGAATTTGATAGGGCTTTTTACACCAAATCGAAGAGAATGACGAGGGCTACGTTTGCACTGATTGAATCGAGTTTTCTTCAACGTTGAATTTTAGGGTTTTCATCTCCTTCATCTTCCAAGTTTGAGGTAGGGACATTCTTAAAGTTATATATATATATATATATTTTCAAGTCTATGCTTGTTTGGAGTATTTCTTACATGTTTGGACTATGTTTTTGGGTTGATGAACCCTAAGTGATATTAAAAGTGGATTTTCTCTATTTTTCCAAAAGCCTTTGAGAGTATGAGCTATGTTCTAAAGTGTAGGTGTTGTTTTGGAAAAATCTTTTCAAAATAGAACAAAAACCTAGTTTTTGTGGAAACCCTAGAATTTGAGAATTTTGAGAAAATGTTGAGATATTGTAAAACTCATGCTTGATAAATTGTTATGTGAATAAATGATGGAGAAATTTCTATAATTGTATCAAATGAGGGATTTCATGGAGGAATGAGAATTGTTGATTTTGAAGCTTTATGAATAGCTTATTGTTGGTTTGTCTTGGAAAGACCAAGTTTAGAAAATGAAAATTAATATGTGGAGAATACATGTAAGTCGATATTGTTATATTATCTCTTGGAACATATAATATGATGTTAGATTGATAAGAAATGTGGGAATTTGATCACAATGGAGGATTGTGGGGTGGAATTGAAAATTGAACTATATTAATGCATTCTTACATTTGCATTGACATTCCATTTAATCATTGTTACAATTAATTTTGAATCTTGCATTGTAAAATTATTGCTTTGAGAAAGAAATTGTTTTGTGAAACAAGACCATTTTGAATTGTTTTGGGATAAATACGTTAGTAAGTCTAGATAGGAGGTGCAGTTGGTATTGGTTAAGTTGGCCTGAGTGTCCATGGTGAAAGAACGAAAACACGCGCGGAGGAGGTACTACGTGCCTTCTAGTTAGCAACTAGTAAAGTGGTGATTGATAATGCTTGATATGCCTACTTGCAAACACCAACATAGGGATTACCTGAGTCGTATTTATCATCCCTTGAACTAGATTGAAGTTATTGAATTGTTGTGTTTTTAAATTGCGTTGTGCACAAGAATTTCAAAAGATAGAGATATGTTTTTTGAGCATGACATAGCATATGCATTCATCTCAGGAAACTGTATAAAATGTATATACTTTGTTAAGATCTTCCTACTAGCCTTCATGCTCACCCTATGTGATTTTGTGCAAGAAAAGATGTAGTGATCCCGCCGAGTTAAAGGCGTGGAATGTATTTTGAGGGCACAAGGCTCTTTACTTTTGTTGTAATTATTGTTGACAAGCCAAGAGCTTTACATGTATGGGTTTGACAACCATTTTGTGTAACCAGGCATAAGCATTGGAACTTGTAGCCCTTGAGGGCATTGAATTGTATTTGACTTGTTGTGCCACATGCTATAAATTCATATTCTAGGAATGTTGAATTTATAATTGCATGTGGTAATAATTTTGTAAATCTCTAGATTATAATGAATACAAATGTTAGAGATTTGATGATGATGTTAATGATGTGGCATTATATTCCTTATACATTTATGCAATGGAAGCTATTAAATTGGAAACAAGATCATTGGTGGAATATGATGAGTTTATTTATGTAAATTTCTTCGGGGTGGTACAACTCCTCTAGTGACTTGTGGGATATGACTGCACTAAGAATAGTCCACCCGTCCTTAAACCTGTTGCTCATACTCGCATTGACCACAAAAGCAAAGAAACTAGGCTTATGCAAAAGTTTTTAAAAATAGAGAAGTACTGGGAAAAAGTAACAGTAGGAGAAGGACGATGGGAAAGAAGGAACTCAACATAGGTTTCACACTTAGGTGTATAATCTATTCTCCTATTTGATCTTATCTCTAGAAAATAAGCAAGAAGTCAGGCTTGGAAAAGCCAAAAAGGGCCCCCTACACTATGACTTATTCTTTTGTCATGGAGAGGTAAAGGGCCTCCATACATGGTGGCCAAGAGAAAAGGAGCAAAAGCCAGTTGTCTGCCCTCTTGGATTAGGAGGGCAAGAGTGAGGTATTCCTTAATAATTCTAAGGCCACCTACACAAAAAAGAAATTGGCACAAAACACAAATAAAAAGCAGTTTTCTCAGTAACTGAAGGAATGCCAGTTTTCTTTAAGTGATCCGAAATGAATTTGCCATAATTGCCTACTTTGACATCATGCTTAACCTTAGGGGTCAACAAATGGCATGGATGTCCTAGCCATAAGCAGGCAGTGAGGTGTATAATATTAAGGATGGTGGTAGAGGCCATACCAGATTTAAGCATCAGAGAATTGCAAGATGTGGACCAGAAACATATGGCTGCACCAATCAGCCAGGGGTCCACTTCAAAGGAGATGGTAGATCATTGAATGATGTGGTAAATACCCAAATTATGCCACATGTGCCCCTCAAAAGCAGTCATCCTCTTTACCCAAGCTATCCAGGCATTAGTGGGTTTGGGCCATGATATGGGGCCTGTCGACTAGTTCACCCATGAAAGGGAAGAATGGTCTACGAGAAGGATCTCACCATCACCAATGGGGTAGTATGGAGTTAGACCATCTGGAAAAGTGTTTAAAACACAGGGACCAAGTTCCCCAGCACTGGCAGTA
Organism: Camellia sinensis; assembly: GCF_004153795.1. Lineage (NCBI taxonomy): Eukaryota > Viridiplantae > Streptophyta > Magnoliopsida > Ericales > Theaceae > Camellia > Camellia sinensis. The sequence goes on from NW_021025771.1 coordinate 460,218, forward strand.
AGACTGGCTGTGATTTGGGAGTCGAACTTGTTGCTCTCGATAAGTTGAATGATCTCTCAGACGACATGGCTGAGAAAGTTAGGGTTTCTTGGTTTCAGAGGAAGAGAAAAAGTTTGCAAGAAGGAAGAAGTAACGAAGAGGGAGAATTTGAAAAACTTTAAGTACCTTCGAGTGGGGCCCGAAATAAAGAATACAAATAGGGAAACTAAAAGGAGGCCTAATCCTGATGGGCCTGGGAACTACTATGTGGCCCAAAGAAGTTTAAAAATAAAAATAAAAACACTAGGCCCAGAAGCAAACATAATTCCAGACCAATATCATTCGAGGCAAAAGATTTTCTTTTTACCTTGAATGAAGAGGGGCATTGTTGGTACTAAAATTCAAAAATCTTCCATCAATGGGTCACAGCGATGACGTGGCAAGGATGACGTAGCAAGGATGGCTAAAATAGCTGACGCAACATAAAATGAGACTGAAAAGAGAAGGCTACGAAAGATGATATCTGAGAATCTAGAAAGCAATCAAAAAACAATTCCTAAAATAGGGGGATAAACATGAAGAGGCAGAAAATCAAGGAAGATCAAATTAAGAGCCAGGCTAGGAGTCAACTATAAAAGGAAGCTGGAATGAGGATCAAGGAATCATCAACCATCAACCACACTCATGAAGAGTTATTTAAGAGTAGTTCTAGATTAGTCATTTTACGAGTAGATTAAACTAGTAGCTTTTCCAACCCCCCATTGCTCTTCTTTCTATCGATTGTTGTATTTATTCAATTTTTTGTTCTTATTTAAGTTATTATAACTAGTGACAAATGACAATTTATTTGAATTAATACATATTATGTTATGTTCCATTTCTTCTTTACTCAATTACCTCTAGGGAAGTCCTTAATCTATTTAAGGCAGAGGACTCAACCACAAAGTCTGATCTTTTTGTGTTTATTTAAAATATGTTTAAGTCCGTCGATCAATCACTGTCAATTGGGCCTAAACCAAATTTTTGCTAACAATATCAAACAACTTAATTTTAGTTCAGCACTTAAATTTTTATCAAACAACTTTTCAGTTTAAAAAATTCAGCATTCAGTTTTCAGTATTTAATCTTTTGTCTCTAGTTTTCAATTTTCAACTTTATCAAACACCAAACTTAATTCAAACCCTTAATTATTTAATTGTCCAATACTTGTTATTTTATTTTTCATTTTTTGCAAATAGATAAGATATTAATTACAAATATGAAATAATTAAATCAAATTGGACGATTGTAGTCCAGCGATACATATCTAGCAGCCTAACATTTAACACAAAGAAATCATCTAACCTAACCCAACAATCACTAGAAAAAAACCATCAAAGGCCAACAATCACTTAATACAATATTTGAGAAATAAGGGTATCAAACTCATCTCCATCGAAATTGAACCTGCAACCTAATACTACTAAGTGATGCTACAAAATCATTAAGACTAAGGCCCTAGTTACTTGCTTCCTTATTAACTGGCGAACATTAAAGATCAAAATTATTAACAAATCGAATGCACAATCCATTACTCTTATTAACGCCAACTGATTATACAATCAATTTAACAATATCAGGAGTGCTCGCAGATCGAGTTAAGTTGAGTGGTCTTCCTTTCGTCATCCGTTTGAACTTAGGCGGATTGAAAAAAATCAATCCGCATCCGTCTGCTTAGTTAACGGATGCATATTGAGCGGCCATGCGAGTTATGATGGATGTGGATCAATTTGGCGACTTGAACTTGTTTTAAACGTTTTTTTTAAAAAACTATTTTAGTTTAGAGTAACTTTTTACTATTTTGCAAAGTATTTGAGTCCAAAATTTTTTATTCTTCATTTTTTATAATTAAAATAAAAGACAACCATTCATATTTCATAAGTAGCTAATATTATTATTAAATAAAATATTTTTTTAACACAAAACATAAAAATATAACATCATTTTTTTAAAAGGAGTTGGCAGATCGGGTTGGGTTGGGTGACCTCTCATCCACCAACCGTCCGAATATAAGAGAATTTGAAAAATCTTCATTTGTATCTATCCGCCCATACTATTGAAACTGCTTAAAAGTGAATGGATTAGGTCAGGTTAGTCAGATTTGACGAATTGGTCGGGTCGGTGAGCATCTTTATCATAAACATATCAATTGAATAATCGATTAAAGAAAATGAACCATAAGTTGACATCCAATTGATTGCCCAATAAACAAAACTCTATAATTTATTGATAAAAGTTATGAATTATTATGGTGAACCGCAATTCAAAATGTTATGATTTCAATGTGAGAATTATGATTTATATTGATAAAAGTTATGATTTTTTAAGATTCTTAAAGGTAAAAGCTATGATTTGTAACAACAATATAAAATGTTATAATTTCAATGTGAAAAGTTATGAGTCATTGTGGTGAACCATATACAATCTACAATGTTATGATTTTAAATTGAAAAGTCATAATTCGTACTGATAAAAGTCATGATTTGTTCTAACTTTTATTGGTAAAATTTATGAGTTGTTACCACAATTTAAAATGTTTTGATTTTAACGTGGATAGTTATGATTTGTTGTGGTGAATCACAATCCAAAATGTTAAGATTCTATGATAATTTATGATATTAATTACATTAGTAAAGAGTGGCTGTGATATTATTATTGTAAACCAAAACACAAAACATGCAGCGGAATAAAATCAACAGATCATACCTTTTGTGATCTAAAACCTCGTGGATAAATCACGTGCTTCCAGAATCTAATCAATCAATCCCAGCAGTGGGGTGATATTACAATGGTGAATATCACCCACACAAACCACAGTGCAAAATGGCTTTTTTCGTTGTTTCTTGGGAGAGAGTCAGTATATGGGTAGAAAACAAAACATACGTTGTTTTCTCTCTTAGTTACCCATAACCATATAACAGATATATATTATATTTATCTCATTTATCCATTAATTAAATGAGATAATATCTAATATCTATTTCATCTATCCATATCATGATATGATAGATATATATCCTGAGTGGCTCATCCAAATAGGTTTGAATTCAAATTCAAAACCCATTTGGATGAGGTTCAAAAGGTTCTAAGGGTCATGCCACATGGGCGCCCAATTTCTAACAATTATGACATAGTGGTGCATGTAGTGGCAACTCTATAAATGATAATTTTCAAAAACTATTAACCAAACAGAATAATTTAAACTTCTTAAACAGTAGATCTGGTAATGATGTCATATTAATAAATACATGTTAAATTTTATATGTTTCGAATTAAATGGTTATTTATAAATAATGAGTTCATATTATGTTTATGTATAGTATGTTGATTTTTTTTTTTTTTTTTTTGTGATGCGTGCTCATCCGTTTTCTCTAGTGTGCTCTGCATAATCAGGGCCCGCCCAGAAATTTTCTAAGCCCAAGGGGAAGTTTGAAAATTGAATAATGCTCTCTAGCTCGAATTTTAACCCAAATGGCCCTAATTTTAGCACCCTCTCTCTCCGATTTTGGACCTCACGTGCACATACACCTTTTCTCTCCTCTCTATCTCTCTCTCTCTCTTTCAGACCCACCCAAAGTATCTGAATATCATGCAAACTGTTTTAGTCTAAAATTCAGTCACTACATTCAGTCCAAAATCATACAAACTGTTTTTATATGTGGACTTTCAACAAACACCTAGAATACCTTATCAAATTCGAGCCACAAAGCTTTATTCTTTCTATGTGGACTTTCAACAAACACTTAGAATGCATCAACACAAAAAAATTGGCCACACAACCAAATAAAAAAAAAAAAAAAACAAAGCCAATCTCAATGAATCCTTTTGCAATTGAATGAACAAAATGATGAATCACAATGAATCATTATCAGCAAAATTCAAACTAGAAATCAGAACACAAGCGCGATTCAATCTTTATCAGCAAGATTCACAATGAACTATAATGTGTTTTTTTTGGCAAAATAAGCAAAATCAATGAACTCTAATGAATGTTGTAATGCTCTTACAAATGTTGCCAAAAAAAACACATTCAAAGCCAATCTTTACTTTGCCAAAATCAACAAAATCAGCGAGATTCAACCTTTACTTACATTGCCAATCTCCTATGAATGTTGTCATGCTCAACAGCAAGAGAGGTGCACGGTGGTCTACCCACGTCGGTGGTCAGTGGCGGTCGTCGGTGAACACCCAAGTCGGTGGTCATCGTCGTCGTCGGTGAACACGCAAGTTGGTCGCTCGACTTCAGAGCAACCCAACCCAAGATCGTGTTCCTCTCCCTCTCTGTCCTCTCTCTCCTCTTTCTTTATTTTGTAAACTCGTGGGTTTCACGCATGGTTGAGGGATCTGGCCCAAAGCCTACAACATGGATGCCAACACATTCGGGCCAATAGGAGCAACCTAGCAAAACTGTTGAAAATTAAGGCCATTCACGTATAAATAATAAACAAAATTATTTATTTAATTATTTTACTCTAAAGATATATAATGTAAATTCAAAATTATTTTACTCTAAAGATATACAATGTAAATTTAAAATTAATGTAATAAGAGCCATACCTAGAATCAATGAGATTTACAAATATATATATATATATATATTTTTTAGGTCTTTAAGGGAAACTTTGGGTTCGTTTGGTTTGTATTTCTGAAAAATTTTTGGGAAATTTTCTCTACAAATAAGTTTTTAAAAGTAATCATACCAAACAAATTTTCTCAAAAAAATTTCTCAAAACTTGTAAACCAAACAAGTTTTCCAAACAAATCTCTCTCTCACACACATCAAATCAATCACTTTTTCTAAAACTCTCTCTCAAAATAATTTTTCAAAACATCTTTTGAAAAAAACCAAACCAAACAATTTTTCGTACTTTTTATCTCTAAAACACATCTATCAAACACAAACCAAACATACCCTTTGTTTTTTAATATCAAATTTAGAAATTATCAAATTTGAATTTGATAAAAATTCAAAAAGATATTAAAGATATATTTTTTTTCATCAAATTTGATAAAAAGGAAAACTTGAGATATGAAGAGAATTTTTATAAAGATTTTCACGATAATTTGATGAAAGAGTTAGAATAATTTATATCAAATCAAGTTTTTTATTCAAATTTATAATCAAATTAAATCAGAAAATAAACGGCAGTGATCAAGTGCCTTTCTAACAGGACTCCCAGAAATCCAAGGACCCGATCAATATCGCAGAAATTAAATCTCATACCCATATAGTCACATAAACATGTTATCATATAAGCACATAACATCATACTTAAGTCTCTAACAAGCGATATAAACCCATTGTAGTACTAACCACTTCCCATGTGCCAAAAATATTCAAACCCGGTACGCTCTGATACCAAGTTGTAACGCCCTCAAAATATGGTATAAATCAACCCAAGAGATTCACAAGCATAATATGAAATGTATTACTTTCATTCATCAGAGTTTATATATTACAAAAGAGATTACATGCATTACACTTTCATAAATATTCATTCTGAATCTACAGTATGTAACACTAATTAATAACAACAAAATAAATGTCGTATGGGCTTACATCTTTCCAAGAGATAACTTAGTTACAATAAAAGTGAGAGTTATAAGTTCATTACAATTAAAGCCCTCGGCTTAAGAAGAAAACATATAAATATATAGGTAACAAAAATAGAGCCTTTAGCCTTGTCCTCTCTAACTATGCCCTTGGAAGTGGCATGTCACATGTACCTGAAAATGGTTTCCCAAGTAGGGTGAGTCAAAACCCAGTAGAGATATGCTAAAATAGTATCTGAGAATTAACTAAGATATCAACATCAGATAAAGGTGCAATATTCAAAACCAACACATGTTCTTTCCGAGACCATATAATATAGGGAACCATACCTCAATCCATTTCCATTCATCCATTTCGGGTTAATTTACCAACCATATTCATTATCATCTAATCAACCAAAATGAGATTTCAACTCAATGGTTCATAATTCAATACATTCATCAATCCAACACTTCTATCTTCTTGCCACTTTACGGAATCACATCCGATGGAACCGGCACCCACATATATATAAGATTTCGGGACTTTTACCTTGGACACTCCGGCCAACTTAATTTTCAATGGAATCCATCCCCTATCTCCTCCCAAACAATGATAAATATATAATGTATTTAAGAACGTGTCATATAAAATGACTACCAAATTCATATATTCAACAATTCAATCAAACCGTCATATTCAATGACATAATTAGCATGATTAGTTTCAATTTTCCTAATCCCCATGCTGTGATAACCTTGTTCCGTATTATACTAATTGGTCCTTATTATGAATGTGATTATGTGTTTGATATGACTGTGTGTGATATCTATGTGAAAATATGTGGTTTTGAATTTCTATCTGTTCACCGCAGGAAAATCTGTTTGACTTTCTGCTTTGGAAATTAAATTAAAGGTCTTATCGGCCACAAAACCCGAAATTGACTATGCCATTATGATCAGTGTAATTTTTAGAGCCTCCGGTAAAATTTAATTAAAAATTGATTCAGATCAAAATAATTAGATTCAGAACGATTAATTAAGTGCTCAATTATTTAATATTAAAATAATGTGACTAAGAGGGGCTATATAAGGGCCATTATATGTTCAATTCCTCTCTTTTATCCTATTTGGCTGATTTTAACTCTAAGAAAAGAGAGAGGGTCGGCTAGAGAGAGAGAAGTGGAAACAATTGAAGTTTTGATCTTGAAGCTTGAATAATTTGGAGACCAACTCAAGATTTGACCATAATTTGGAAGATTTGAGTCTCTAGGTGAGTAAATTCATAGATTCTAGTTGTAATTTTGTGAATTCAAAGTTGATTGACGATCAAGAACAAGAGTTGTGCTATAAGTGATGAAATTGAGTTGATTTTGTTGAATTAGAAATCAATATGCACATGCATGTGAGAAATTGCTTTGAAATTGCATATTTGAGCACAAAATGTATAATCCATGTGAGATTTTAGTTGAAGCTCATATTTTTACCACCTCTTCATCATCTAAGTTGAGGATAGAAATTGTGTTTCACATGCATGTACCATCCATAAGAAAATGGGTTTGAAATACATGGAATTGTTATGATGGAAACAAGTTTGGTGCAATTTGGAACATGCATGTAAGTAATTCATGGAATTGAGTTTCATGATGTTGTAATTTGGTGTTTATACCATGTTAGTATATGTATATGTGAAGTTTGAGCCATAATATGCAAGATATGTTTATTTAAATGTTGAATTTGAGCTCAAGAACAATTCTGGAAAACCCGGAATTTATGGTGTCCGCTCGAGCGGGGAAACCGCCGCTCGAGCGGGAAATACGAGCTCCTAAAACATTTTGCAGACATAGTGTCCGCTCGAGCGGGGAGCTATGTAGACTGACCTTTAGCTCGAGCGTCCGAGTTCGCGCTTGAGCGTGAAAATGATGTAACCAGTACTTTTGCAGACCTCATGGGTCCGCTCGAGCGGGGAAGGCCACGCTCGAGCGGGGACCCCTGTTTCTGAAATTTTGAAAATGCATTCTGTGTTTCGTTTTCTGTTCTCTTTCACTTCTAAGTACTCTTAGGCATGCATTAAGCATTGTAAATGAGTTAAAAGGATAAGAATGAAGCCTAAAGAGGAATATGTGAATTAAGGACGGATTGAACTGTTTATGACCCATTGTGTTCATGTAATGTGTAGGGTCAAACTCCAGGGCAAATCAACCAGCCGATTACTGTAAGTAATATCTTCATTAAGATATCTGAAATATGTTATTTGTCCAATTGCGTACTCTTATGTAAGTCTTATAAGTTCGTTAATTTTGAATGGTGGACAAATGTTTGTTATGCCAAATGAATGGGCCAAAGGCCAGTCTGACACGAAAGAAAGAATGAATGAGCTAGAGGCTAGTTTGACATGAATGAAAGAATGAATGGGCTAGAGGCCAGTTTGACATGAAAGATAGAATGAATGGGCCAAAGGCTAGTTTGACATGAATGAAAGAATGAATAGGCTAGAGGCCAATTTGACATGAAAGATAGAATGAATGGGCCAAAGGCCAGTTTGACATAAATGAAAGAAAGAATGGGCCAGAGGCCAGTCTGACATGAAAGATAGAATGAATGGGTCAAAGGCCAGTTTGACATGAATGAATGAAAGAATAGGCTAGAGGCCAGTCTGACATAAAAGATAGAATGAATGAGCCGAAGGCCAGTTGAATGGGCCAGAGGCCATATGACACGAATGAATTAGGCCCAAGGCCGTATGATGTGTTTGGAACCGCAGTCACTTGACCTATATTTATATATATATGCTAGATAGAAATACGAATTGGGCCCAAGGCCGTTTGAAACAGGTTGTTCTAAATACCGTTTGTGTAACTTCTTTATTTGATATTATTCACTGGGTTTTCACTCACGCTCATTCGTGTGTTTGTAGGTGAGCCAAGAGAGGTCCAAACCCAGCCTCAGTGAAGTTTGTGTGGAACAACCAAGGTTTTGAAGAGTCAGCCCTTACGTCTCACGCACGAGACCCGTTTTCGCCCTTTTGCTATCTTGTTTATTTTGTCATGTTGGCGAGGACTTTGGTTTATGATTGTATATAGTTTGATTGGCTGACCTAGACTTGAATGATCTTGTATGTACAGAGCTTTGTGTTAGTACATATTTTGATGTGAGTTATTAACATGTATATGCATGGGTTGTTATGACGTGCCATATAAGCACAGCTCTAAGGACAAAGTTTTAAATTTGCTTTCGTTTGGCCCCTTTACTCTTATGAGTTATGTCTGGTTTGGTTTGAGGCCGTAGGTAATCTCAGGATTACTGCTCGGTTATGTCCTTAACCCATGGGGGCGGGTTCGAGTCATGACACATGCAATTTTTACAATAATCATAGTTATCATCCACCGATAGCCCAAAACTGATATCTCTAAACAGATATACAATCTATCAAACAGATAATTTATCATATTTTCCATAAGGGAGTGATTTATCAAATCCAACTACATATTTCAATTATACATCCTCCTAATTTCATATTTCTCATATCAATTTCATTATCTATAAAAATAATTTATTTAACTCATATTAGGGCAAATCTTTCATTTTCCAAATATTAACCCCAAGACCCAATCTCATCGATTATACTCAAGTAACATCATGTTCAAGACCTCACATACACATATGGAGCCGATTATAGAAAATCCCTTTTTCAAAAATTCAAACCTAAACCCTAACTTCACCTAAATCTTCCCAAATTCCACCATTTACACAAAATGACAAATACCTAAGTTAAAACCCATATCAAAGAGTAGAATATCCCTACCTCAAATCTAAAAGCTCAAAGGAAGAATGGAAGAAGCCTCAAAGATGTCCAAACTCAATTTTGCTCGGATGAAATGGGAGCCCACAAGATAGTCTATCTTTTTAACAAAGGGACTAGGGTTGAGAGACCCCCAAATCAAGGTGTATTTATAGAGATAGTATTTTAGAGAGAGAAGGAGCTGGGCTAGGGTTTTGGGTGAAAGAAATACAAAAAGTGATGTAGAAAAGCTCTGCTGCGAACTGATATACGCAGTCCTTGCTCGAGCGAAGGAGTTGTCGCTCGAGTGACCAGACACAACAAGAGACCTCGCTTGAGCACAAAAAGTATCCCTCGAGCATAGAATGCAAAGCTTCAGGTCTGCCACAAACGCGCGCGCACGCTAGAACGCAAGAAGTCTCGTTCGTGCGAAGAAGCAATTTCACCACACTCGCTCGAGCGCAAGAAGCTTCGCTCAAGCGAAGAACTTTCCCTCCTAGAAAAACTGCATCTGGGAGAGAAACCGGATGACCCTCAAACCTCGCTCCAGCAAAGAAGCAAATTACACAAGGCTCGCTCGAGCGCAAGAAGCCTCACTCGAGCGAAGATGCCAAAATTTGGGCAACATCAACCTAAACCAACTAACAACCAACCTGTTTCAAACTCGCCCAACAAGTTCCAAAATTCTAATACAAAGAGTCAAAGGGGAAAAGACATGGATACAATGTTCAACTACGGAACCCGAGTCCGGAACACAATGAAGGTCGGGGCAAAACTGGGATCGCTATAACCTCCACCTTTTAAAGAATTTCGTCCCTAAAATTTCATACAAATTTCAAAACCATAATTATCCAATTTTCAAAATGATTACAATTTAACTCTCATCACCATGACCCACCACCGGTCATTCCATATCTTCACAAGAGAACAAGATCACAACATATACCGCAACATATATTACCAATATGCATTTTCCGAATTTTAACCAGTTCCAATACATATATCTCAGATTTTCAAAACATATTCAATGTTTATGACAAGTTTGCATTTCCAAAACTGGATAACATATACAATGTTCATGTTAAACTTGCATTTCTAAAACATTTTTAATATTAACAATACCTCAATAATCCAAAACATATGCAATGTTTCTATAGTTCATAAACAAAACTAAAATTTCAACATATGCTCAAACATCAACAAATAGGTCCGGATATTTCTCTCGGACTTTCAATTCAAGCTCCTAAGTTGCTTCTTCAACCCCGTGATGTTTCCACAATACTTTGACCAAGGGAATTGTCTTGCCTCGCAAGACTTGGTCCCGCCTATCCAAAACTCGCACCGGTCTCTCCTCATACTAGGCATCCTCGTTTACCTCTAAGTCGGTCCAATTCAACACATGCGATGGATCCGGCTCATACTTCCCAAGAATGCTAATATGAAACACGTCATGCACCCTGGAAAGTTGTGATGGTAACGCCAAACGATAGGAAACCTCCCCAATCCGCTCAAGGATCTCAAAAGGGCCAATAAATCGAGAGGATAACTTCTCACTCTTCCCAAATCTCATCAAACTTCGTCTAGGTGATATTTTGAAAAAGACATGATCACCCACCCTGAATGACAAGGGTCTCCTCCTGCGGTCGGCATAACTCTTTTGGCGACTCTGGGCTGTAATCAACCTTTTACGGATAAATGTAACCTTCTCCGTCGTTTCCCGCACCAACTCCGAGCCCAATAAGGGTACATCACCCACCTCGGCCCAACACACTGGAGATCTACACGGTCGTCCATACAGGGCCTCAAACGGTGCCATGCCAATACTCGATTGGAAACTGTTATTGTAGGCAAACTCCACCAAGGGTAAGTGTTTCTCTCACGACCCCTTAAAGTCAAAGACACAGCCTCGAAGCATATCCTCAAGGATCTGAATGGTACGCTCGGACTACCTGTCAGTCTAAGGATGGTAAGCCGTGCTAAAAGTCAATCTAGTGCCCAAGGCACTTTGCAAGCTCTGCCACAACCAAGCAGTGAAACGCGGATCTCTATCTGAAACAATCGTCACAAGGACCCCGTGCAACCTCACTATGTCCCGAATATACAAGTCAACAAAGTAATTTACTGAATCTCTTACGCTCATAGGAATAAATGCGCCGACTTAGTCAGTCGATCAACTACCACCCAAATGGCATCACTACCCCGTTGAGTCCTTAGAAGGCCCACAACAAAATCCATCATGACATGCTCCCACTTCCACTCAGCTATAAGCAAGGGTTATAACAAACTCGCTGGCCTCTGATGATCGGCCTTTACTTGTTGACAAGTAAGGCACTTCGATACAAACACTGCCACATCCTTCTTCATACCCCTCTACCAGAACTGACGACTCAAGTCGTGATACATCTTTGTGCCTCCCGAATGCACCGCAAGGCGTGAATGGTGAAACTCTCGGAGTACTTCCTCTCAACAAGACTCCGGCACAAACAAGCGGTCACGGTATCTCACACTCAGGTCAGGATACACAGTCAAGCCCTTTTCTACCTCAAAGTCACCCCTCTGCGCTTCTAACACTCGGTTCACCAGTGTAGGTTGTGCAACCACAGAGAACAAGGTTGCAGACTTAATAGACTCGCCCAGATGCAAGTCAAACTCCCCAAGAGCACCCAACATCTCTCATTCCCGGATAACTATACAAGCTGCACTACCGATAGATTTCCTACTCAAGGCATCAGCCACTACATTGGCCTTCCCCAGATGGTAATGTAACTCGAAATCATAGTCCTCTATGAACTCCATCCACCTTTTCTGCCTGAAATTCAAGTTCTTCTGTGTAAATAGATATTTTAGACTCTTATGATTAGAAAACACCTCAAATCTCTTGCCACACAGATAATGCCTCCAAATCTTCAAGGCAAAAATCATAGCTACTAACTCTAAATCGTGAGTAGGATAGTTCCTCTTGTGTGTTTTCAACTGTCGTGAGCCATAGGCTACTACCTTCCCTTCTTACATCAATACATAACCCAAACCCTCTCGTGACATCACAATATACTGAATAGTCCAAACCCCTTTCTGGAATAATCAAGACTAGAGCTTTTCACAAGTCCCACTCCACACAAATTTGACCCATTTGCTCGTTAATCTAGTCAAAAGCGAAGCTAATTTGGAGAAATCTTTCACAAACCGACGGTAATACCCGGCCAACCGCAAGAAACTACGGATCTCAAAAGCATTCTTAGGTTTTGCCTAATCCTGCACTGTCTCTATCTTGGATGAATCTACAGTCACCCTTTCCTCGGATACCACATGGCCTAAAAACTTAACCTCTTTTAGCCAGAACTCACACTTCCCAAACTTAGCATACAGTTTATGGGTTCTAACCAACTCAAGCACCACTCGCAAGTGTTCCTCGTGCTCCTCCTCAGAGAGTGAGTAAATCAAGATATCGTCCACAAAGACGACCACAAAACGATCTAAGAACTCTCAGAAGATTCGGTTCATCAAGTCCATAAACACAGCTGGGGCATTGGTTAGCCCAAAAGGAATCACCAAAAACTTATAATGGCCATACCGCGTACGGAATGCCGTCTTCGGGATATCCTCCTTTCTGACCCTCAACTGATGGTAGCCTGATCTCAAGTCTATCTTAGAGAAACAGCGAAACCCTTTCAACTAATCAAAAATGTCATCTATACAAGGCATAGACTACTTGTTCTTAATCGTAACCCAGTTCAACTTTCGATAGTCAATGCAAAGTCTCAAGGCCCCATCTTTTTTTTTAGTAAAGAGGGCCGGTGCTCCCTAAGGCAAAGTACTAGGGCAAATAAAGCCCTTATCTAGTAGTTTCTGGAGTTGAATCTTCAACTCACTTAACTCAACTGGTGCAAAACGATACGGTGCCATGGAAATCGGTGCTATGCCAGGCACTAAATCAATAAAGAACTCATTCTCTCGATGGGGTGGTAAGCTAATAAGATCCTCGGGAAAGACATTCGAGTACTCACAAACCACTCTTGACAACTCGACTCAAACTTCATCACACTCACTACTCAAAAGGCTAGCAAGGAGACAACTAAGTTCACTTCGTCCACGTGGACCATACATCGGTGATAAAACTCTATCCATCCAATCCCCCAAGAAATAAAAGCAATCACCGCTCAAGGTACATACAGTAATCTTCTGATGATAGCAATCTAAAACAATCTGGTATGACGATAACCAGTCCATACCCAAAATTACATCAAAACCAGTCATATCCATCAACACAAAAGAAAAGGGAAGCCGACAATCGACGACCTCTATATCACAACCTCGACACCCCTGCTTCAGAACCATCTCACCCCTAACAGGTGACATAATACAAATAGGGGATGCTAACTGCGCCAACTTCAACCCTAAAATAGATGCAAATGCAGAAGAAATAAATGAATGGGATGCACCTGTAGCAATTAACACATTAGCAACCGAGTTACAAAACAAAAAGGTACCTCTCACAACAGATGGAGCCGGTACTAGATCTGGTGCGGTAACAGCATACACGTGCTCCGTAGGCCTTTGATCTACCTGCTCACCTCTTGGAGCATAAGACTGCTGCACTCCGGCCAACTTAATTTTTAATGGAGTACATCCCCTATCTCCTCTCATACAATGGAGTACATCCCCTATCTCCTCCCAAACAATGATACATATATAATGTATTTAAGAACGTGTCATATAAAATGACTACCAAATTCATATATTCAACAATTTAATCAAACTGTCATATTCAATGACATAATCAGCATGATTAGTTTCAATTTTCCTAATCCCCATGCAGTTTCTATGACAATCATAGCTATTCTCTACCGATAGCCCAAAACAGATATCTTTAAATAGATATACAATCTATCAAACAGATAATTTATCATATTTTCCATAGGTGAGTGATTTATCAAATCCAACTGCACATTTCATTTATACATCCTCCCAATTTCATATTTCTCATATCAATTTCATTATCTATACAAATAATTTATTTAACTCATATTAGGGCAAATCTTCCATTTTCCAAATATTAACCCCAAGACCCAATCTCACCAATTATACTCAAGTAACATCATGTTCAAGACCTCACATACATATATGGAGCTGATTATAGAAAACCTCTCTTTCAAAAATTCAAACCCAAACCCTAACTTCACCCAAATCTTCCCAAATTCCACCATTTACACAAAATGACAAATACCTAGGTTAAAACCCATATCAAAGAGTAGAATATCCATACCTCAAATCTAAAAGCTCAAAGGAAGAATGGAAGAAGCCTCAAAGATGTCCAAACTCGATTTTGCTCGGATGAAATGGGAGCCCACGAGATACCCTATCTTTTTAACAAAGGGACTAGGGTTGAAAGACCCCCAAATCAAGGTGTATTTATAGAGATAGTATTTTAGAGAGAGAAAGAGCTGGGCTAGGGTTTTGGGTGAAAGAAATACAAAAAGTGATGTAGAAAAGCTCTGCTGCAAACTGATATACGCAGTCCTCGCTTGAGCGAAGGAGTTGTCGCTCGAGCGACCAGACACAACAAGAGACCTCGTTCGAGCACAAGAAGCATCGCTCGAATGCAGAATGCAAAGCTTCAGGTCTGTCATAAACGCGCACACACGCTAGAGCACAAAAAGTCTCGCTCATGCGAAGAAACAATTTCACCAAACTCGCTCAAGCGCAATAAGCTTCGCTCAAGCGAAGAACTTTCCCTTCCTAGAAAAACTACATTTGGGAGAGAAACCTGATGACCCTCAAACCTCGCTCCAGCAAAGAAATAAATTACACAAGGCTAGCTCGAGGGCAAAAAGCCTCGCTCGAGCAAAGAGGTCAAAATCTGAGCAACATCAACCTAAACCAACTAACAACCAACCTGTTCCAAACTCGCCCAACAAGTTCCAAAACTCAAATACAAAGAGTCAAAGGGGAAAAGACATGGATATAATGTTCAACTACGAAACCCGAGTCCTAAACACAATGAAGGTCGGGGCAAAACCGAGATCGCTATATTTTGGGTTGTGGAATTTAATTTGCGTTGTGTATTTGTTGTGTTATGAGTGTAGATCAATAAAGTTGGGGTTTTTATAAGTTAAAAGGGCGTTTTTTAAAAGGGTTATGGATGTTATAAATTTGAAATAATGGGTTTTGGTTTTGAAATAAAAAGGATGTTTATAAACTCTTTTGGTAAGTTGAGGAAAAAAAATGGGTTTATACCTTGGGTAAAATGTTGTTATTGTTGTTGTTATTTTTATTGTTATGGTTATTGTTAATGTTGTTATTATTGTTGTTAAGCTTAATGCCTTATGAGGATTATATTATTTTATTATGAAAGTTGCATGTTCGTTGCTTAGAGGTTTTGCCTTTGGCTATTGGTGGAGGATGGTATTGATTGTTGTTGAATGGAATACGCATGTTATGTCGTATAGAATAAATGTGTAATTTGGAATTTATGTGGAATTGTGATGAGTTGATAATGTTAATGCGCTTCGAATTAAAGGTACCAGGCGTTTCGAATCAGAGGTACTACTACCTTCCAACTAGCGTTTGGTAAATTAGTATTGTTATATAGGTGTAACATGCCCGAGGGTACCCGAGTGCGCTAAACAGTTTGGGTCCTCAATTTCTTTGATCTAGTTTCACTAGTGCATAGATGAGAGTCTAGATTTGGCAACTTTTATAGAAAATTTATTTTATTGCAAAACCTTTATCAGAAATGGACTGCGTTATCAGATCTAAGAGACACCACCTAATATTTTGAGAAAATTAGGAAATCCGTAACTCATGCTAAAGCCACTATTTGTTGTAACCAAGGTTACTTGGTTCGGAACCTTAGGTATGAGGGGAAAGTCATTAATTGAGAACCCCCACTCACCCAATCCAAAGATCGGCCTCTACTAAACCATGATATGATTTTTATTCACTTTATATGTTCATATTCTGATTATTTAATAAATCCTAAAATTTACTATGTGATGCAAACAAGTATAGACTGTGTCATTTATTTTGGAACAACTTGATTTCATGTATTTTGAAAGAGTTTTGACGATGTACAACTTAAAGAAATTTATAAACATGAAAATCAATATCATTCAAAATTAAGAGACACAATCTCCATCCACCGACATGCTTAGAGTTATACCAAATAAGCAAATAGCCTCGTGGTATAATGCTAAACATAGTAAGCAAAACACACAAACAGGACGCTAAAGCATAAAAACTTACATATTTACTAACGTCTCGTGAACAGTTACAAACAAAATTAGTAAAACATGCATGATCTTATGTATAAAATTCGAATGCAGTTCACTCATGAAATGCAACTAAGATCTGGTTTCTAATATATGACATGTGAATCATCTCAAGACATGAGGTAGCGCACAAAATCACATAATAATCGATTAAACTAATACATACAAATTTGGCCTAATCTTAATGCATGAAACATGGATGCAAAATATGGATATGATGAAAAGCAAAATATACTGCATATTTACGAATAAGAAAAGCAAGTAAAAGAACGGGATAGAAAAGAAGTGAGGCGCAAAATTATTACAACACTTGAATAATTACATATCCGAATAAGGGAGGAAAGGTAGAAAATATTACAACAAATGAAAACCTCACAACTCTCTCAAATTAAAAGAAAAACATTAACTTCATATGCCTCGGAGATCTCTAGAAACTATTCTGCTCATCATCAGAAGACTGCTTTATTCTATCTCAGAAAAAGTTGGCTGGTTGGCCAAAAAGTGAGTTAGCCAGCCAATTAATTAGCCATCCAGCTAATAAATTGGTCGACCTGGCAAAAAAACTCTGTTTTGTTGCAACACCAAAAACAAACAAACAAACGGGGAATATGTATGTGGCTCAAATAACCACTTTCAGTTAGATTACAACAAGTTTATAATATGAAATTGAAGCAAGAAAACCAAATATAAGATAGAAAATGCAAGAAAATGACAGTTTGCAAAATTCATCTTCTAAGGAAATGATGAATTTCTTGATTTCTAAATTTCCCTTTGATCACTCTCAAGGTTGTGAATTATATTCTCAATCCTCAATTCAAAAACTTGAAATTTTTGCTAGAATGGTGTTTTTAGGTTGTTTAACAATGTATGTATGGGGGGAGGGGGGGAATTTTTTAACTCTCTAATTTTTTCACTTTCAACAACAATCACTCTTCATTTGATCAAAGCCACTAGAATTTGAACATAGTGGAATTTCTTAGATGGTTTTGATATATGAAAGATGGTATATCATTGTATATGGAAAATGGAAGTTTTGGCTAACTCTTTAATTCAAAGCTTAGACTTCCCTCTTTCTCTTTGTCTCTATCTTCTTTTTTAAATCCTCCGCCCTCTCCTAACAATCTGATGATCTTTGTATAGGCAATGGTGGAAGGCTAAGTCAAAAAGATTGTGGGGGGCAAGGTAGAAGACATCGGGCCATGAGATGACAAGGATAAAGCACTTGACCCTTGCCTTAGCTACTCCTTTTTTGAAGAGGCAAGTGTTTTTGACAATGGAGGCTGAGTGTACATGCATCTCGTGCATGAATGTATTAGAAATATTTAAGGTGGCATGTTCCACACGCATTAAACAAGAATTTTGCCGAAACTGTCTTATTCCTGAACAAATTAGCCAATCGGCTAATTTCTTGGCTGGCCAGCCAAAATATTAGCCTCGACCTGATTATTTTGCACGAAATAGGATTTTTGGACAAAATTATCATTCTTTCCTCTTATTTCCACACTATTCTTTGCTCAATTTCTTGAGAAAACATTTTATTTTGAAATTTTAAAAAATAAGCCTCGGAAAAGTATGGAAATGCTCGGAACAAAGCGTGAAAAAGAAAGTTTAAAAAGAGAAAACAAGCTTAGGGTCGACGATAAGACTTGAATTCTATCTTTCTTAGTAAGGATGTTGTGAGAAACACATTTTTATTTTTATCATCGAGTAATCAAAAGAAAGCGCCCAAATCTTAGAGTTGGTCAAAATTGGGTGTCTATAACAGGGTGTACCATTTGCCTTCCGTGCTTATGGCCAGTAAAATACGAATTATGTTATTATTGCCGTGAAAAAGTGTACCATTTACCTTCCGTACCTATGTCCGGTAAAACAAAAGAGTATGTGTTATTACTCTATTAATTATCTTTTGGCTCTTTACATAAATAAATAAATATATATATTGTGGTAGGTGTTTCATTTGCCTTTGTACTTAAGGCCATAAAATATGATTGATGTATTGGAAGTGTAATTGGGATTGTGTTATAAACTGTGTTTTGAGTTTTGAAAATCTTTTGAAATGGAGATGATGAATTGTAAAGATAAATTAAAATGAGGTTTTTCTTTGATTGATGAAGAAGATTTTTAAGGAAAAGATATACATATGTATGTATTCTTTGATTATAAAAGCCACATTACTTATATAGTATAAGGCGAAGCATTCATGATCTTATCTATCTATTTGTTGTTATTGTCTCGAGTCATTGGAATTCCTACTAGATATATGTTCATCTCACTTTGATAACTTTTCAGGCACAAAGTTGAAGAGTAATTTAAAATCAGAGGATCTCCCTTATTTGTTGGCGGGCCTTGTAATGTAACAAGGGTTAAGCCCTTTTCTTTATGTTGTAATGTAAACCTGTGGGCAACTTCATTTAATTGTACTGCGTTTTGCATGAAATGTATGAATGAGAGACAGAATCCTTATTATTCATTAATCTAAATGATTATTGCTTTTACATATATCTTTATGAAAACGGTAATATTAGAGATACAAAATTTTCTATCAAATGAATAATCAAATGTCTCACATGGGTGTGGGGTTCACACTACCCCACACCCATGTGAGACATTTGATTTTTCATTTGGTAGAAAATTTGGAGCCTATAGTATTTTCCTTATGAAAATTGATTAATAATAACAGATGTGGTAATGTTACTTGAGTAGTAAAAGTCGAGGCGTGACATATGAGTAGTAAAAGTTGGGGCATAACATGTACTAAGGCCTTGTTTGACATAAACTAAAAAAGTCAAAAAGTCATTATTCTATTTAAGTCACATCATCTTATTTAAGTCACATTACCTCTCTACCATTACTTCAAACCCAACCCATACCCATACCCAATTCATATTTCATAAAAAGTCAAAAAGTACACTTATTTAGGGCATTCCAAACCACACCTAAAAATAGTTCTCCCTAGCCTAGCCAGGTTACCCAACCTAATTGTAAACATGTTCATCCATATTTTTTTCAAAAGAAAATTAGTAAACAATCCACTCTAACAATTGTCTAAGACATTAGGTCTAGTGATTTTTTTTTTTTTTTTTTTTTATTTTTTTTTTTGTTGGTGATAGGTCTACACCTTTTGAAATAGTTTGGTGAAAAGTCTTAGAAGACATTTTGTTTCTAATTTTACCCCTTGATTTTTTTATCTGTTTGACTTTTCGTTGATTATCTGTTCAAATTCATATCTATCTTTTCAAATTTTTTGTCTATCTGCTCAATTTTTTTTTTCTTTTTTTTTGTCAATTTGTTCAATTTTTTTTTTGTTTATCTGTTCACTTTTTTGTGTAAATTTTCCATCTATCCAAATTTTATCTGTGCAAATTTTCTATTTGTCTAAATTTTACCTGTTCAATATTTTTATCTGTACAAATTTTTTATCCAAATTTATCTGTACACCAGCACTGGTTGGTAATTAAAAAAGAAAAATGTTGATACTCAAATGAATGTAAAATGCTTCATATCACAACGAGGAGAGAACTTGGTTCACAAGCCTTTTTTCCGAAGTAAGTACTGACAAGATTTGGAAATAGTTATAAAGTATTAAAACTGGTTCTTTTAATCCGAATTGAGCCTAAAGTTTTGTGTCCATATAGCCAAACTGAGCCTAAATTTTCCACAATTGTGTTTTTTTCTCAAACCATAATTCACAACAAAATACCACACAATATGTAAGATATCTCCTTTGATAGTTCCTTCGATGACATCTGCCAACGATAGTGAAAAATAAATCTATTTAGAAAAATCTCAAAAGTGCTCTGTTTGGTTGGGAAAAAAAAAAGAAAAGAAAAAGTAACCAAATTTCGTTAGTTCAATCAGCTTTCCAAATTTTCTCCGCAATCAAACAAGTAATCTCACCAAAGAGTAGTCAATACGATAAAAATGCACACCAGAATGGGGACATTGCCTTCGAACTCGTTGAAACGAAGATCTAAGAACTTCAGACTCGGCAATTTTAGAAACACCCGAGGGAATTTTCCGGCGAACCTGTTGTTCCCGAGATCGAGCTCGAAGAGAAGCTTCAAGTTCTTGAACTTGTGAGGGCCTGTGCCGCAGAATCGATTCGAGTTGATGTGAAACAATGCGAGATCTGTGAGGAATCCGAGCTCCTCCGGGAGGTACCCGGCGATGTCGCCGTGGTTGAGATCGATGCCGGCAACGGTGAAGATCGAGGAGTTGTCCGGCGCCGGAGCGCAGAAACTCCGGTGTAGTTGCAAACACCAGATCCGACCCAATCGGCTGTGAGGTTTTGCGGATCGGAGAATATGGCTTCGTTCCAAGCTTGGAGAGCAATGTAGGCTGTTCGGAGACGAGGGTTTGGGAAGACCAGAGATGATTAACGGTCACAAACTCGCCTCTGTCTCCGAACTCGTCTCTGTAGTACAAGAGCTGTTTGGCATAATACAAAAAATTTAAAAAATCAAAAAATTACTATCTTATTTAAATCACATCATCTCTCTACCGCATCACTTTAAATCCAACTTATATTTTACGATTTTTCGTAAAAAGTCAAAAAATATACTTATTTAGATCATCCCAAACAATACCTAAAATTCATAAAAAGGTAAAATAGTTTAAAATAGTTAATAAGATAAAATATTACATCAAATCATAATTATTTCAATTTTTTTTTACAAATATCACATTTAACTACAAAAAAAATCTAATAATCTTTCTAAATATAAAAATTTTAATCTAATAAAATAACAACTTTCTAAACACTCACTTTGTCTTTATGGGCATAACAAATAAATGTGAATCTTTGGCAAGAAAAATTTAAATTTAAATTTTTTATCCGAACATCCTATTTTTAAGAGAATTATGATTATAAAATTCTAATAAAAATAATTAAACAAATAAAATACCTTGCGTGTGTATATCTCACATAATTAGCATGCCTAACATCCAAAATCGTACAAATTATATCATCAGCACGTCCAAGAATCAAGATAGAGTAATATGACGATACATTTCAGTTTATTACGGCCTCACATGTTCAAATATGTATACGTCATTACTTATACAGCTATAAGTAGTTGAATAGTTTTTCAATAAACACACTAATGAAGTAGTAGTATACGACACTGCACACACACAATTAGAAATCATCCAACAATTTATTATTTATTATTTATTTTTGCTTTTTAACTAATTGGAAGAAGCAATAAGTTTTGTCATTGGCTATAAGGCGGGTAATCCAACATACACCAATCTAAGTAACTTGAACTTGATAATGTATAACTGCACACCAAAATATTGATGGAGTCAAACAAAATAGACAATTCCCAGTAAAGATAAATTCTCCAAATTTTCAAGAGGTGAGTGATAATACATATCCAACTCCACCATCCTCATCAACATGATTCCAATTTCATAATTTCAATATCAATCTCATTAGTTATATAAAACCAACATTTGAAGCATTTAGGACAAAACCCCTTTTCTTTCCAAAATCAATCCCAAATATCAAAATTAACCATTTATTCTCAACTCAACATTATTTTCCACATCAAAATTGAAAATTCTAGAAATTCCCTAGATATTGATTTGTGATTATGTATTAATTTTAATCAGTAAATAGCAATCCTAATCAAACAATCAAGACAAATCGACACAATGATTTTAACGTAGAAAAACCACAATTGGAGTGCCTCCAATTGTGATAAAAAAAAACCACGGGCAAAAGCCACAAAACAATCCACTAAGAAGACAAAAGGAATTACACAAGTATACTCTCAATTACCTAGTGAATCCACGTCCGAACTGAACCAAACCCTAGATGCCTCTTCCACCACGGTCTTCATCTCAGAATTATCTTGCCCAACGTTAAATCCACAACGTCGATGTCGAATCCACGATGATGAGCCACTCTAGAATCCACCAAAACTTTAGGCCCAAATTCCACGGAATCTACCGAAAAACAACTCTCTTTTGTATTGAATGAAACAAACAATCATTTGATGTATACTTCTCAAACCATGAGTTAAACTCAAACAAATATCAAAGAAACTAGCAAAGAAGCTCCAGATGAAAACTCTAATACCCAAGAAGAATATCTGGAAGTCGTAACCCTAAAAACGGACTAAAACACATATTTATAGAAAACAGATTCGCGATCTCTGCTCGAGCACAAGAATGGCCGCTTGAGTGGGAAAAAACAACTCTTACTTTTGCAGGCGAGTGAAACTTCTGAAACCAAAGATTCTCCGCTCGAGCGCCCAAATGGCCGCTCGAGCGGACAAGCAACTTCGACTGCAATTTTGCTACTGGCTTCGGGGGAACTGCCCCTCAACCCCGCCTAGGCACTGCCCCGGACCCACCATGGGGCACTGCTCCATGGACCCCCGCGAGCTGACTAGGCAGCTTGATCCCCGACATACTCAGCAAAGTGGCAAACATGATAGTATTAACATCACAAACTTCTCTGCATAGGCACAACTCGGGTTGGATTCGCATCTAAATACTCATAGCCTCACTGAAATAAAAGAGCGAATAAAATTACAACTGAACGGAATTTTGTCAAACGGGATTGCCAAGAATAAAAACCTAACAAAAATCATTTTCAAGGATCCATTGGAAAAACTCCTCTTTTGATTTTTACCCAAACCCTAAGATTTGTTCCAAATCTTCCAAAATCTCAATATTGCTTAGAAATAACAAATAACTAAGTTAAAACTCATAAAAAGTGTAGAGATATCCTTTCCTCAAGCTTAGAGAACAAGAGAGAGTGTGGAGGAAACTCAAAAACGCCAAAAATCAACTTTGCTCCGATTAGAACAAAGCCCTTGCCGAGCTCAACCTTTTTAACAAAGGGACACAGGTGAAAAGATCAACAAATCTAGGTGAATTTGAGTGAAATAGATGAGTTTTAGAGAGAGAGTGAGAGAAATTAGGGTTTTGAAATGTTTAGAGAGGGAGAGAGGTGAAAAAGTGACTGAGAAAAGTGACTTTACGAACTGATATACGCGCAGCTCGCTCGAGCGCAAGATGTGTCACTCGAGCGACCAGACACAATAAGTTTCACCGCTTGAGTGCAGAATACAAACTCCAAGCAGTTTTACAGACAGAAGACCGTCGCTTGAGTGCAAGAAGCTTTGTTCGGGCAAAGAATACAAACTCCTAGTATTTTTACAGACCTGCAAAAGTACTGGAGGTTCACAAAGACCACTAGAGCGGAAGAAGTGTCGCTCGAACGAAGGAACAAAATTCTGGGCAACAACAGTTTGAAAAACAAGCTACCTACCTGTTCCAAACGTAACCAACACGTCCTAAAAGCCAAACTCAAAGAGATATAAGGGGAAGCAAGACATGAATAACTATATAAGACAGTGAAACCCAGATCCAAAACATCAAACGGGTTGGGTCGAAACCGGAATCGCTATAATCTTTCCCCTTTAAGAATTTCGTCCCCGAAATTTAAAATTAAACATCAAAACCATGTTAGAACCAATTATAACCATGATAGTAATTCAAATTCACCACAATGACCCATTCACCGGTCATTCCTCTTATAACCATAATAAATAAGTCTCCAACACTGAATATACAATTCACATTTCCCAACATATACAATGTTTATGTTACATTAACAAGACAAGATTCTCAATACAAGCTCAAATATCAATAAATAGGTCTGGATACTTCTCATAGACTTCCAACTCACATTCCCAAGTGGCCTCTTCAACCCCGTGGTGTCGCCACAACACTTTTACCAAAGGAATCGTCTTGCTACGCAAGACTTGGTCTCGAGCATCTAAGACTCTAACCGGTCTCTGCTCATACGATGCATCCTCATAAACCTCTAACTCAATCCAATCCAACACGTGTGAAGGATTTGGCTCATTCTTTCGAAGTATACATATATGGAACGCGTCATGAACCCTGAAAAGCTGTGGCAGCAAGGCCAAATGATAACCTACCTCTCCAATCCGCTCTAGGATATCAAAAGGTGCAATAATCTAAGGGATAACTTTCGGCTCTTCCCAAGCCTCATCAAACCCCATCTAGGTGATATCTTCAAGAAAACGTGGTCTTCCATCTCAAAGGATAACGGTCTCCTCCTACGGTCGACATAACTTTTCTGACAACTCTGAATCATAACCAACCTCTTATGGATAAGTGTAATTTTCTCCATCGTTTCCCGGACCAACTCTGGACCTAACATAGGTGCATCACCTACCTCGTCCCAACACACAGGAGATCTACACGGTCGGCCATATAATGCCTCAAACGGTGCCATACCAATACTCGACTAGAAACTGTTGTTATAAGCAAACTCCACTACAGGCAAGTGTCTCTCCCACGACCCCTTAAAGTCAAGCACATAACCCCAAAACATATCTTCGAGGATTTGAATAGTACACTCTGACTGCCCGTCAGTCTGAGGATGATAGGCGGTAATAAAAGTCAATCTAATGCCCAAGGCATTTTGCAGGCTCTGCCATAACCGAGCCGTAAAATGCGAATCTCTATATGAGACAATAGTCACATGGACACCATGAAGTTGAACAATGTCCGTAATGTAAAGATTGGCTAAATAATCTACCAAGTCATTCGTGCGCATAGGTACAAAGTGTGCTGACTTGGTTAATCGGTTAACCACCAGCCAAATGGCGTCATTATCCCGTTGAGTCCTCGGAAGGCCCATAACAAAATCCATTGTGACATGTTCCCACTTCTACTTGGCTATAAGCAAAGGTTGCAACAAACTCGCTGGCCTCTGATGTTCGGCCTTCACTTGTTGGCAAGTAAGGCACTTCGATACAAACACGGCTATATCCTTGTTCATCCCCTTTCGCAAAAACTGACGACTAAGGTCGTGATACATCTTTGTGCCTCCCGGATGCACTGATGGTGAAACTCTCGAAGTACCTCCTCTCGACAAGACTTTGACACAAAAAAGCGGTCAAGGTATCTAACACTCAAGTCAGAATATATGTTCAAGCCCTTCTTTAATTTTAATTAAGTATTGTGAAAAAGTAGTTAGAATTATATAATAGTTGAATTTGGATCAACTGTTTTTTCTTTTTCTTTTTTGGTAAGTCCCTAAAGTTAAATTTATTGATTTTTAATTATCGCTAGAAAAGTTACTTTTGGCTATTTAAGCTAAAAAAATTACCGTTTTATTTTGTCTTATTTAGATGACAAATAAAAAAAATAGAGAAATCGATATTTCACAACTGCTAAAAATATCATATCCTACTTTATTTTGCCTTTAGTAAAAAATTTTAATTTTCAATTCAAACACATTAATTTTTTTAGCAACGACTTTATTCTAAAAAGGTAAAGGAGTTACTAAAAAAATAATTGTCAAACTAGTCCTAAATGACTAAACAACAATTCTATATGTACAAAATAATTAAATCTCATAATAGGTCACATAATACTCATAAGGGTGTTTATTTCACAATGAAACTTATTACTTGCAAGTATTATGTGATTCATTATGTTACAATATCTAAGAGAGAGAAAAACAAGATGTTATATTTTGCGTATATTCAATATTATGTACCTTACAATACAATGAAGATGCCTATATATAGGCAAGGTAAGAGTGAGCAACAAGAAAGTTATAGAACCATCCTAATATGGTAAACTTAATTACAACATCTAATATATATAGTGAATATAATATATATATATATATATTATATTCACTAACAATCTTCCTCAAACTCAAGGTGGTTGCAAAGAGACCAACTAGGGTTTGGAAAGAGAAACTAGAGAAAATAAAATAAAATAAAAATAATAATGCTAGAAAACAATTTATGGTCATGCCAAACCGTTGTAGGAGCAACCGAGGCTAATGTCAGAAAACAATTTATGGTCATGTTAGATCATTGTAGTAACAAGGCTTGAGCTAATGCGAGGAGATAGTTATGGTCATGTCGGACTGTTGTAGAAATTGGCTAGAACTAATGCTGGAAGACAGTTTTTGGTGAAGTCGTACTAAACTGTTGAAGAAACTGGCCGGAGCTAATACCGGGAGACAGTTTTTGGTGAGGTCGTGCTAGACTGTCAAAGAAAAAGCTGGGAGAAGAAGTCTGAATTGGAAAGGAACCATGAGCGCCAAAGGGCAGCTTGGATGATGCGTCAAGGGGGTCGCTTAGGGAGTGCACCAAGGGGGCGACTTAAGGAGTGCGTCAAGGGGGTGGCTTAGGTGGTTCGCATGGTATAACCATGCTCACCATGATATAGGTATAATATCCTCCCTCAAACTCAAATAGGTTTGGAGATAAAAATCTATTTGAGGTTAAAGCAAAGGGAAAGACAGAGTGAAGAGCTGCAGAGGAACTTTGAGGCACTTTCGTCGTTGATGAAGGAACATAGAGAAACTAGCGAATAGAGAAGAAAATCACCATGAAGTGATATTGAAAGGAAAATATGGCAGCAGAATGGGTTGAGGTCCGGCGAGTGGCCAAGGCAAGGTTGCCACCCGCCGGTAAAGTGAAGAACACGAAGAGCATAACCTATAACTCTGATACCATGTTACAATATCTAAGAGAAAGAGAAAGAGAATATTATATATATTATGTGCATATTCAATATTACCTATCGTACAATACAATGAAGATGTCTATATATAAGTAAGGTAAAAGTGGGCAACAAGAAAGTTATGAAAATATCCTGATATGGTAAAACCCAATTACAACATCTAATATATATACTGAATATATATATATATATATTGATCAACCAAAGAAACTTCATTGATGATGAAAACTATACAAGAGTATAGAATACATTAATAAAGGGAAAAAAAACAAAAACAGTTGCACAAGCATCACAACAAGCCACTACAGATCACAACAATGTTGACACTGTAAGGCACACCAACTCATATGCACTAGAGCTGCCACTGCTAGTGAGATACCAACAAGGAAACAACCACAGCAGCTACAGAACAAAGCTTACCAACCTATCCTCAGTTAGACAAAATTAACACCAACCATTTACAAGCAAAACCTGACCTCCCTAATGTTTGAGACAAGGTCATGAATAGAAAAATGGACACCTTTCAAACTTGATTTCGCCCACATTGCCACCCTTACCTTCACAGGCTGCTTAACTTCAACAAAGTTTGGTATATGGTCATTAAATACATACACATTCCTTACCTTCCAAATAGACCACAACATGGCAAAAGGTAATATCTCTGCAATACTAATTTTCTAAACTTCATCCCCATCCACCAATTCAATAGGCCCTCCACATTTGCAGGTGTAACCCAACTAATTCCCCACCAATCCAATAGGGCTGACCACATCTTCTATACTTGTGGGCAGTGAATCAACACATGAGACCCTATTTCCACCTCAGATTTGCAAAAAGGGTACATAGTATTTTCACCACATCTAATGACCCCAATGTTGTGTAAGAAACCTGTTGTTTTGACCCTACCTTTCCAAGCTAACCAACCAAAGAATTGTGCTTTTGGTGGAGCTTCATTTTGCCACATCCACTTAGCTATTTTCAACCTAGGTCTACATTTGGCTTCATACCAATTCCTAAATGATGCAACAGAAAAAAGACCTGAAGAAGCAACCTCTCAAGACAAGTCATCAGGGCTATTTAAACTAAGATCTGGTACATTTGACAGCCATCCTTGTAATCTAGCAACCTCCTCCTCTTCGCAAGCTAGAAGAGTCCTTCTAAAATTAAACACCCAATCCCCAGATCTCTGTTTTCTTTGAACAAAATCCTTCAAGGTTCCGTCCTTATCCATAGATAAGCTATAAACCTAGGAAATTCTTCCTTCATTTGAATGTTCATATGCCACTTGTCAGACCAGAAAAGAATTATACAACCATCCCCAATCCGTATCTTTATATTACTTACATAAAAATCATGTAGGGAAGAGTTAGACCTCACTACTTGCAATATGTCACTCCAAATCCTGGATACCTTCCTATCTTGTTAAGAATTCCAATCAGGCAACCATCTTCCCCCTTATGATCCATGCATGCTAATTAACACTTGTTTCCACAAAGCTTTGTTGTCCACCACATACCTCCACCACCATTTCAAAACAAAGCCTCATTCACTTCCCTAATTCTCCTAATGCCTAACCCTCCTTGCTCTTTTGATATTGACACATCTCCCCATTTAACCATATGCAACTTTCTCTTTAGATCCGAACCCCCTCCAAAGAGAAGAAGTCTACAACCTATCAATCACCTTGGCCACTCCTTTTGGAATTAAAAATAAAGACAGATAACAATATGGTGAATTTGACAATACCGACATTATCAAAGTCTAGCTACTAGCAAAAGACAAAAGTTTTCTCTTCCATGATGCCAACTTGAACCTGATCTTATCAACCATTGGTTTCCAAGTCCTCTTGCTTCTTAGGCTAGCACCAAGAGGAAAACCTAAATACTTTAGAGGTAGTTTTTGACTTGAACAATTCAGAACAGAGGCAAACTCCCGGATCTTCTCATCAGACACTTCTACACCACACACTAGACTCTTGTGAAAATTAATTTTAAGCCTTGATATCACTTCAAAACATTTAAGAATCCTTTTAATAACTATAATTTCCTCCTTCACAGCTTCATAAAAGATTATAGTATTGTCTGCAAATTGAAGATGAGAAAGCTTCAACTCAGATGGCTCAATAGAAGCACCCTTTGACAACCCTATCTCTTTTGCCCTTTCTAATAGAATGTTGAGCCCTTCAAGTGCTATGTTGAAAATAAAAGGTGAAAGGGGATCACCTTACCTAATCCATTTCTAAGGAGAAAACTCATCTGTTGGAGTCTCATTCACTAATACTGAAACTCTTGCTTTGGTTACACTAGAAACCATCCATTTCTTACATTTATCACCTAACCCAATGTTGGATATCATAGAAAACAGATAGTTCCAGTTCACAGTGTTATAGGCCTTCTCAAAGTCAACTGTCAAAACAACTCCCTTCTTTTTTGTCTTCTTCCACTAGTTAACCACCTTATTTGCAATCATCATCCAATAAAAAATATTTCTAGCTCCCAGAAATGCTTATTGTACTTCACTAATTACATCTGGTAATACCTTTCTAATTCTTCTTGAGAGCAATTTAGTCAATATTTTATAAGCAGAACTAACCAAACTAATCGGCATATAATAACTCAAATGATTGGGACTATCATTTTTAGGAATCAAAGTTATAAATGAACAATTCAAGCCTCCCACAACCATTGATTAGAATGAAATTCCTTCACAAGTTGAATCACCTTACCCTTCATGAACTTCCAACACTTTTAAATGCATGACAAATTAAACCCATCTAGCCCAGGTGCTTTGTTTCCATCACAATCCTTAACAACTTCTCAAACTTCCATATCAGAGAACTCAGCTTCAAGTATCTCCACAACATTTGATTTGCTCAATGTTGGCATAGAACCTACTAACTTTGGCCTTGATACATAGTCTTCTTTGAACAACATAGAAAAGTTCCTTAATGCTTCATGTTTCACTTGATCAGGCGCCTCAACTCTAACCCCATCAACCTCTAGTGAATCCACCAGTTTTTTGGTGAATCTTTTGTTAGCCATTAGATGAAAAAACCTTGTGTTTTTATCTCCATTTAATGTCCATTCCAATCTTGACTTTTACAACTATACCCACTGTTTTTTTCCCTCAAATTCCAAACCAAACTTCTAACCTCCCTTCTCCTTGACGCCTCTTGTGGTAGTAATTCTCTTGATTCAGCTCTCAAATCAAAATCATGTAATTCATCCTCTGCTACCTTAAGCTAGTGATCCTTTCATTTTTTTAGATCACTCTTCAAAGAGTTCAGTTTCCTCACAAATCTATACCCAGCCCAACCATCAATCTTTGAGTTTGCCCAAGATTTTTGTACTTTTTTAAGGAAATTAGGATGTAGGGTCCAAGCATTCAAGAATCTAAATGGTCTAGGACCCCAATTCCTATCATCCTCCCCAAGTAATATAGGGCAATGATCTGATACATCCCTGGGCAAACCCCACAATGGAAACTTATACTTCTCTAGCCACCTAGGATCAATTAAGAATCTATCAATCCTACTCCACCTCTCCCCATCAAGTGAATTGCACCATGTAAAGCTTCTCCTTACCGTTGGTAAATCATCCAATTCCATTTTTTCAATTAAGTTACCAAACTTTCTCATCCCCTTATCCCTTCTATATACTCATCTTCTCTCAAATAAATGCCTGGTTTCATTAAAATCCCCTCCAACACACCAAGGTTTTTGAAAATCATTTTTAATCCTTATAAGTGTATCCTACAACTTACCTCTACTATCAACATCATTAGGTGTGTAAATGTTTGAAATCACATACTCAAAAAGATCAGAAGTCATACCTAAGAGCACTATGAGATGCTTGCTGCAGCAACACTCTCAACACCATGAAAACTTTAGGGTTCCAAATACACAATAAGCCCCTAACACTCCCCATATATGGTGAATATATATATATATATATATATCATATTAGAATATGGCTTACGAAATCAAATATGATTAAAATTGAACCACAGAATTGGAATGCACTAATTAACCAAAATCATTTAATATAAAACTTTTAATTAAAATACAGAAAATAACTTACAATTACAATTGTAGTAACTGCAAGGATCTTAATTGGTTACAAACGGGAAGAGGTAAATTTCACTCAATTGAACCACAGAATTGGAATGCACTAATTAACCAAAATCATTTAATATAAAACTTTTAATTAAAATACAAAAAATAACTTACAATTACAATTGTAGCAACTGCAAGGATCTTAATTGGTTACAAACGGGAAGAGGTAAATTTCACTTAGAGCTCTCTGGTTTTTCAAAACACTGAAGAATGAAAATTTGAAGAATGCCTGAGTGATTACAATTGATTACAATATATAGAAAAGAAAAGTAAAGCAGCATGTGACTGATGAATGCAGCTGGCAGTGTGTGATGTAAAGCAGATGCTGTCGGTTGCTTCGGTGGAGTGATTGTACAGATGAGCAGCTTTAGTAAAAGTTGATTGAGTGAATAGTGACGGTGAACAGTAAAAGTGATCAGTAACTTTTACTATTCATTACTTTTGGTGGAACATGTGAATAAAGGAATCAATATAAATACAAATTGGCAGCTTTTCTCAAAAAGAGTATTGATTGAAGCTAATTTGTATTTATAGGGAATCCTATGTTAACAGGCATATGGATCCTAAGCATCTTGGAACTCAAATCTTCCATATGAGATGGGTTGAGTAGTTGATCCTGCAGAAGATTGTGACTGGTCTGAACTGTCTTCTAAATTTTCTGAACTGGTTGACTGGGCTTTACCTTGATCCATGATTTGTTGGACTAACTGGAGCACTTCATCCTTAGATAACTTGGATTTGCCTTTGGATTTGACCTTGGGCTGAGCAGGAGGTGGAATGGGCTTTGACTGAGTCTTGGGTTTGGATTTTGATTTGGGCTTTGATTGGGTCTTGGGCGGAGTCGGTATTGAAGGACCCTTGGACTTAGCCTTGGACTGTAGTTTATCAGTTATTGGCTGAATCTTGGCCTTAGATGAATTGGGCTTGGAACCACTAGATGAGGGGCTTCCAAGATTGATTAGAGGAAGACTGGGCTGACTTCCTTGGCTGATTGCAGCAGTTGGGTTCTGCTGGGCTTTAGCAATGGCAAGAGTAGGAGCACATTGATTAACGGGAAATTCTTCTTGAACAATTTCAAATATGCGAGGCACATTGAATTTAGCCCACCATTTGATTGAATGTTGACGGATGACTATTTTATCATCAATTCCATAATGCCATTTAAATATCCAAGGGATTTTGTATTTGGATATAAAAATTAACCAAGATGGAAATGCTCTCTAATGGGCAGTGAATGGGTAAACAGAAGCAAAATAATTAATTAACTCAATCAGATCACTAGGAAGAATATCTGAGATGGCACCATAATGAGTCCACCATCGCAAAAACCAAAAAGGTAATTCTGATTTGAATTTTTAATCAAAAGAAATGAACCAGGAGTGACTAAAAGTTTCATTTTGGTACAAGAAGATCTTGAACCAAGCATCAATGTAATCATGGTAATTGTATTGAATAGAGTGACCAGGTAAATCACGAAACTGATAAGGAGGACCCCATTCAGCTAAGGAAACAATGTTGTGAATGTAAATGGAATGATACAGAACCTTGCTAGCATAGGTTCGATCATAAATGAGTTTAATCAAAACTGATTGGTGATGGATCAAAATATCTTTGTAATAGGTGAGTGTTTTCTCTGGATGTGAGAGAATGAAATGGCATCCAGAGCCAAAATAGGATTTAGCAATTTCATGAATAACTTGGCCTTTAGGGTGACTAGGTTCTTTGTAGAACAGGTTAGTGGTGTGTGATTTGATGTAATCAGATCGAGATGACCTGACTGGATTAGCAGGGAAAGGCGTAACTGAGACTGTTTGGCTAGAAGAAGCAAAAGGATCAGTAACCAAAGCAGATGAGTAATTAGGTCGGGGAATGTTACCAAGAACTTGGTAACGGTTAACCATTTCAATGGGTTGAGGATACTGGCCTATTAATTCCAAAGGAGGAGGAACAAAAGGTTGAATGGATGGGACCAAAGCCTTAGAAGGAGGCCTTGGGCAAGATATCTGTTAAGCAAGAAACAATGATTAGCAACCAGAAAGAAGATCTAAATAATTCTGGTAGTAATTCAAATGACAAATGTAGTCAACAAGTAAATTGCGACGAGCTTGAATCTGGTGGTAAATGATGTATTGGGCTCTTTTAGTAGTGGGTCTAGATAATTTGAGGCGATGAATACAGTGTTTAACTTGGCGAATCAAGGTTTGGTGATGGGTAATATGGGTTTTAATATAGGCAATTTGTGGAGTAGCACTCATCCCTTACCCCCATGTTAAAAATTCTGGGGAAAGAAAATCAGGAAGGGAATTTTGACAACCAGGGATATAAGTAATATCAAAATCAAAAATACTTAAAATAGATTGCCAGCGGGCAAAGATTTGTTTACTAGCAAGATTTTGAACATCTTTTTCTAAGACATATTTAGCAGATTTGCAATCAACACGGAGTAAAAATTTTTGATTTAAAATATCATCTTGAAATTTTTGAATACATAAAACAGTAGACAAAATCTCTTTTTTAATAGTACTATAATTTAATTGTGTTTTATTCCATACACCAGAATGATAACGAACAATTTGTTCAGAAGATTGAGGAGTGACTTTCTGGAGAAGAATGCCACCATAACCAATATCAGAAGCATTAGTTTGAATAATTTTGAATGAATTGTCAGTAGGAATACCAAGACGAGGAAGAGACTTAACATATTGTTTGACTTGTTTAACAATAGCAGTATGAACAGAAGACCAAGGAGGAGGATTATCTTTTAACCTATCAAACAGAGGTTGACAGACTTTCCTAAGGTCTTTGTAAAACTCAGCAATGTAATTAAGTGAACCTAAAAATCTTTGTAATTGGATTTTATCAAGAATTTCATCAGGAAACTTACACGCAAACTCAATGGAGCGACTAATAGGCAGAATTGTATTATGGTGAATATCATATCCTAAAAACCTAACTTTAGTTTGAAATAATTTAATCTTAGGAGCAGATATAACTAAACCATGACTTTTAATTGTATAAAAGAATGCAATTAAATGTTTCCAATGTTCATTAATTGATTTTGAAAAAATTAATATGTCATCAATGTAAACAATAGAAAAATGGCTAGATGGGTTGAATATGTCATTCATTATATGTTGAAATTCACTAGGAGCATTTTTTAATCCAAAAGGCATGACATTCCATTCATATTGACCAAAGGGTGTGTTAAAATCAGTTTTGTATCTATCTTTAGGATGAATTTGAATTTTCCAAAAACCACTTTTCAAATCAAATTTACTAAAAATAACAGCCTGACTAAGTCGTTTAATTAAATCTTTTTTATTAGGAATAGGATATCGAATCCATTCTAAAACAACATTTAATGGCTTATAGTTAATAACGAGGCGTGGGACACCTCGCTCTAATTCAGCATTTTTATTGACATAAAAAGCAGGACAAGACCAGGGTGATTTACTAGGACTAATTATGTGATTTTTTAATAATTCATTTATTTCTTTCTTACACATTTCAAGTAAGTCATGATTCATTTGAATAGGTCTGGATTTAGTAGGAATTTGTTTTTCATTAAAATTTTTAATATAAGGCAAAGTTACTACATGCTTTTTCCTATGCCAAAATGCAGTAGGTAAAGTTGAACAAACAATTGATTCTAGCTTTAGTTTAAATCATTAATTTGAGAGATAATTATTGAATCAGTTAATTGTTGGTCAATTCTTTTATAATTAATTTCTTCTTTAAGAAAGTTTAAATGACGAGTAAGTCTGTTAATAGTATGAGAAATAGAACAATCTTTTAATTGATTTAATTCTAGCATTTCTGGTGGAGATAAAAATTTAAATGTAACAGGTTGTCCTAAAACATGAGTGGTTATTCCTTCACTAGTCGTAGTAAATGGATATAGTAAATAGATAAAGGGTGTGCCTAGAATAATTTTATCAGTCATATTTTTAACCAAAACAAATGAAGTTTTAAAACATACATGATCTTGACAAACATGAACCTTAGGCAATTTATATTTAATATACATTTGACTACCATTAGTAGAAGTTAATTTCTCATGACATTTTTCATAATATTTAGTAGGAAGTAATCCTTCTTGTATACAATTTAAATCAGCACCAATATCAATTAAAGCAATTAATTCCAATTCAGAATCTTCAACAATGATTTTAATTTTTGAATACCATTTTTGTATATAATTTTTATTAATTAGATTTAATCGTTTGTCTTCAAGATTCTTAGATTGATGCGATCGATTATCAAATAAAAGTTTTTATGGATTAGTGTGATCAGAATCATGT
Organism: Camellia sinensis; assembly: GCF_004153795.1. Lineage (NCBI taxonomy): Eukaryota > Viridiplantae > Streptophyta > Magnoliopsida > Ericales > Theaceae > Camellia > Camellia sinensis. The sequence continues at coordinate 495,765 of NW_021025771.1, forward strand.
TCAGACTCATGTGGAGATGCATTAGGTGATGCATGCGGATTAGGTTGGAAATTGTCTAAACTTTGATTAAGTTTTAGAGTAATAATTTCGTCTTCTAATTTTGTATCTTTACGGTGTAATTCTTTGATAGTTTGTTTAATTTGGTTAATTTCAGATTGTAAATCTTGTAGGGTAATTTCTTTATTTTTATTTTTAAATCTTTCTAAAGTTTTAGAAAAACTAATAATAGGCTTATCAAATTTAGGTTTATTATCTGAATGAATTAATACAAATTTTAATTTATCAATGTATGTTTGTTTTAACTTGGGATCATCTAACTTGCTAATTAATTCAATTAGAGTAGATTCTTCTTGATTTTGTTTTGTAAGAACAGTAATTTGCTTAACTGGTTTACAGCAGACATCATTACAGCCTAATGTTATATGATTATCAGAATTAGTATTAGGTGAATTATTATCAGAGGAAGTTTCTGGATTATCAGAAGAGGAATTACTTGCAGATTGGTTTAATTGAAAGATTTCAAATATTTGATTTTTAGAGTCATCATTTATTTGTAATTGATTAATTTTATCTTTTAATTTTTGTTTTTCTTTACATTTATTAGAATAATGACCTTTTTGACCATAATTATAACATGTAATATCTTAATTAGATTTAGATTTTGGATGTGATTTTTTGTAATATTTCTTTTTGGGTTTAGTGTAAAATTTATCATTGGATTTAGAAGGTGAATAATTCTTTTTGTATTTATTAGAATATTTGTATGATGATTTATGTTTATGTTTAGAATATTTGTGTGATTTCCTACGAGAGGGTGCTACAGGAGGTAAACCATATTGTTCACAGAAATTTCCTAATTCGTATTTAGCTTTATGTTTATCTTTAGTAGCTTTTTGACTAAGTTTAAGATCAATACACATTTTTAATCCTTCTTTTTGAATAGTACTAATTATATCACCATAGGTTAAATTATCATATTCAATAACACCAGTAGGTTGACTAAGAACATCTGTAATTTTGTGAGCAAATAGACTAGGTAAGCCATTAATAAATTTTTCTTTCCAAAATGATTTAGTACAGTCTTCTCGTAACATAACTCTAGAGGTAAATACATCCTCATACCATCTAAAATCACTTAAGGTTGGACAAGTAAGATTACTAAGTTGATCATGTATGCGAGAATAGATATTAGTAGGGGTGCCTATGAAATGTCTAACTATAGTATAAATTAATGCATTAATACCATCAGGGTGACAGCATCCAATATTTTCATCAAAGATGGGTAGACCATTTTTATCAGTTTGATTGGCTTGAATTATAGATTCTCTTTGTTCGTCAGTTAAATATTTTTCCCACCAAGATTTGAGCATACCAGTAAAGCCAGAGGTAATTAAAGTAACAATTTCAGGTTGAGAATATTGAGGATAATTGGAGAGATAACTATTGGAGACCATGGATAAATGATTTAATTTTTGGAGGATTTGGTCTTCACTAAGTCCATCAATATTCCATTCATATAATCGTTTAGCAGAGACAGAAAATTGATTATTAAAATTAGTGTCTTCAAATTGAAGGTCAACAGGAGTAGGTCGAGAATACCAGTTTTTAGTAGTTTGAGGATTAACTTTAGGATAATGGATTTTATTAAGATTAGAAGATTGGAATTGTTGAGCTAATTGATTGATTTCATTATCAGTGGTTTCAGTTTTAGATTGGGTAGAAACAATTTCATTATAAGGTTGTTGGTTTAAAACAGTTAGAACTTTATCTTTAGAGGGTGAAGCATTAGCAGAGGTAGATAGTTGAGTAAATAATTGTTCAATAACTTTGACAGTGGATTGATCATTGGTAATTAAACTAGGTCTTTTAGAACAATTACTAGGTAGATTAAGTAATGGTGGATCTAAAGGTTGTTTAGTAGATGTAATTTGAACAGATTCTAAATTGGTTTCTATCTTGTCTAATTGTTTACCAATTGTGTTTAAACATTGATTCGTATAATTATTTTGTTCAATGACTTTTTTAATTTCATTATCATTACCAGGTAATTTGAAAGGTGAGGCAGGGATTTCAAAACCTTGTTGAGTAAGAATGATTTTCTCTAAAGGAGGATGACTAGAAGAAGTTTTCCATTTATGTTTTGTGATTGTATTAAGCTTGTTGTAATATTTGTCAACATATTCTAATAACGGTAATTCAAAACCATATTCAATCATAAAATCATACCATTGTCTAGTAATTTTTGACATTTGAGCAAAATTATATTTAGCATAGTAAGCATGTCTGATTATTTTATTTTTAGAAGATTTAAATTCAGTAAGTAATTTATCTAAATTAGGTGTAAAATCCTTTTTGTTTGTCATTGGTTGGGGATTGACAGGAGGTATAAATTCTTCAAAATCAGTTTGAGTTGGAGAATGATTAGAAGCGATTTCTTCGTCGGGTAAATGCGTGTTTGTAGAATAAACAGATTTACTAATTTGGGAGGAAGTAGTATTATCAATGCCTTTTAATTTATTAGTGGAAGGTTGGCCTAGATGGATTTGACTATTTTTTCGAAATAATGGAGTATTAAATATATAGCGATCCCAGTTTTCCCTTTCTGTGCTTGCTGTATTCCAGACCTTGGTTCCGTGGAGTTAGTGGTTGTATACCTCGTTGTCATCCTTTAATTCTTTTTGTTTGAATTTAGGATGTGTTGAGCATGTTTCGAGTAGGTAGGTCGAGCCTTGGTCTAAATCCTTGTTGCCCAGGTTTTTGGTGCTACGCTCGAGCGGGTCATTCTGCACTCGATCGGAGATTGTACCCTCCCAGTATTTCGTGTCCCTGCAAAACTTCTGCAGGTGTGATTTCTACGCTCGAGCGGGTTTCCTGCGCTCGAGCGGGTCACGCTCGAGCGGGTAGTACTGTCTTGGTGAAAGTTCTGGGAGAGGGAAATTTGCGCTCGAGCGGACTGGTTTTCTCGCTCGAGCGGATGTACTTTATTCTTGTGTCTTGACGCTCGAGCATTGTGTTTTCCGCTCGAGCGGGAATGTCGTATATCAGAAGGTAGTTGGGCATTTCTAAATCGCTTTTTACATCCTCAGTCTCTCTCTTACTTTTCAAAAACGCCATTTGAGAGTCTCTCTCTCTAAAACCTTGCCTTCTCTCTAGGTATTGATCTAGTAAGAGTTGTTCTCTCACCTTTGGCCTTTACAAAAAGGTTGTTGATCGTCGAGGGCTATCTTTTGATCCAAGAATCTCGGGATTTGGAGCATTTCCGTTTTCTTCATCTTCTTCGTTGGGTGTCAACTTTTGAGGTAGGGGTTCCTACTCACTCTTATGGTCTTTGACATAGATCTTTGGTTGTTTTGATAAAGTGTTGAAGTTGGGTAATTTTGGGACCTAGGGTTTCAAAATGTTAAAAGAGGGTTTTGTTATTTTGATCCTAAAATATGTATTGTGGGTTTCAAAATAATGATGTTGTTGTTGGTTGTTAATATATAGACCATTGGGTCAATATTGGGAAATGGGGTAGAAAACCCTAATTTGTTGTATAAATTAATTGGTATAATTAATTTGGAAAAATTGTGGATTTATGGAATTGAATTGGAAATAATGAAATTGGCTCATTATGTTATGAAATGGTGGAGCTGGATTTATAAATCGCTCACTTTTTGAAACATTGATATCTTATCTGTTGGAGCTTTTATTATCTGTTTAGAAATAATTGCTTGGGCTACCGGTGGAGGGTAGTTTTGATTGTTGTAGACAATGTATGATGATTAGGCAAACTGAAACTAATCAATTGGATATGTCATAGAGTATGACGGTTGATAGAATACATTAACGTTATGTATTGATTGATTGTGTATATGACCTATGTGTATATGCGTTGTGTGTGTGGGAGGAGATAGGAGATGTACTCCACGGTTTAGGGGAAGATGGGGGATGGACCTCTAAACAGGATGTTGTTTGGGAGGAAATAGGGGATGGACTCCACTGATACAGCTCATATGCTTGTCAGATAATGTGGTGATACAGCTCATATGCTTATCTATGGAAGTGTTGATATAGCTCATATGCTTATTTGTTGAAGTGTGGATACAGCTTGTATGCTTATCGGTTGAGATGTTGATATAGCTAGTAGGCTTATCTATTGTGTAATGAGAAACGTTTAATATAAGTCACTGTCTCATGAAAATTGTTGGTCAGGTTCTGAGCCGTTGTTGTAAATGGGAAATTGGATAGGAATGGAAAATGAAATAAAACATGGACATAGTGGTCATGTAATAGAAATGGGTTATGAATTGATTTATGGGAATTAAACCTTTATCATTTGCTAATGTCTTAATTATTGCTCATATTGTGTTTAGCATATCTCTACTGGGCGTTGGCTCACCCTATGTGGGACATTATTTTCAGGTACAGGTAGCATGTCACCTCCAAGGACATAGCTTGGATGGATATGGGAGTTGAAGACTCTTTTTTTTGATTATTTTGATTGTATTACATGTATATCAAGCCAAGGGCTTACTTTGTATAGAGTTAGTACTCTTCTTTTGTGTAACCAAGTGTTAACTTGGAAAGCTGTAAGCCTGTAGGGCATTTGCTTTTGTTGTTAACATGTAATACTGTTGTAAGAACTACTCTGATGAATAGAAATGGTTGAATTCTTTTATATCAATGCATGTCTAAAGTGGTGGGTTTTATGTATTATTTTGAGGGCGTTACAACTTCGTATCAAAGGGTACCGGGTTCGAATACTTTGGGTACGTAGGAAGTGATTAGTATAACAATGGGTTTGTCTCGCTTGATAGAGACTTAGATGTAGTGTCATATGTTATGTGTTTAATTGATAACATGCTTATGTGACTATGTGGGTATGGAATGTAGTTTCTAGGATGTTGATTGGATCCTTGGGTTTCTGGAAGTCTTGTTGGAAAAGCACTTGATCAATGCTGTTTCTAACCGGAACTCTAGTAACGCCTCGGGACTATCATTATCCGGAAATGAAATTCGTAATTGCTTACGTGATTATGTGCTTACGTGGAGTGAATTACAGTTGTCCATGTATTAGGACGCGAGTGTTATAGCTTCGGCACATTTGTGAATGTGCTAATAGTCTTCGTTACCTTTATTAGGATGTTAGGACGAGGGCGTGGTAGGCGTGGCAGGCGTGGTAGGCAAGAGATGCCTTTACCTGGTGATATTCCGGCACAGCAGGAGGGAGTTGGTCAGGCCAGTGTGGCCGAGCCAGCAGGTCAGCAGGCTATGAGTGCCTTGGCCCGAGAGATAGCAGGAGCTTTGGGTATTCATAGAGCTGGGAATCAGGATCAGGTCCACGTTGCTGAGGCAGGGCCTTCTTTCTTGAAGAGGGAATTCTTCCGGTCTAATCCGGACGAGTTTATTGGGGACCCGAAGGAGCCACTTAAGGCGGACGAGTGGTTGGAACAGATGGAGAAGACGTTCAAGATGCTTGGCATCGAGGACGGGGCTTTAAAGGTGACCTTGGCATCCTTCCAACTGAAAGGAGATACGGGTCAGTGATGGAAGTACGAGAAGGGCAGTGTTGGTGGTGCGTGGGAGGTCTTTGTAAATGCCTTCCAAGAGAAGTTTTTATCTTCAGCTGCTAGGGAGAAGCTGAGGGAGCAGTTTTGCCAGCTTAAGTAGCAAGGTCTGTCAGTGGCCGAGTTTGAGGCCACATTTACTAGCTTGTCCAGGTTTGCACCTGAACTTGTGGCGTCCGAGGAACGCCGTTGCGTTGAGTTTGAGCGGAAGTTGAGACGTGGACTCAAGTTGAGGGTTGGAGGGTCTTTCATTCGAGAGTATAGACGTTTGGTGGATGCTACAGCTCATATGGAGCTTATGATGCAGGAGGAGGAGGAAGGGCAGAGAGGCTCCAAGAGGAGCCAAGATGGTCAGGGTGATGGCAGGAGACAGAGGGGTTCTAACCCTCAGCAGTCTCAGGGTGGTTTCGCTAGATCGACCTTTCCAGTGTCGAGTGCAGGTTCTGGGAGAGGTAGTCAGGGGGGCTTGACTTGTTTTGCGTGTGGCCAGCTGGGTCACAAGTCTTCGATTTTCCCACAGAGGGGAGGAGCTCAGAGAGCTACTTCTTCTTCAGCTAGACCACAGAGCCAGAGTCAGGGCAGGGGCCAGCCCTTGTCTTGTTATTAGTGTGGTCAGCCTGGGCACCTGAAGAGGTTTTGCCCACAGTTGAGTGCCACTTCAGGAGCGTCTGGTTCTAGGCAGACGCAGAGTTATCATGCAACTCAATCTGTGCAGGCCTCGAGGGCCAATTCGGGAGCTTCGTCGTCCCAGTCAGTGCAGCAGCTTTTTGCTCCTAGAGGTGAGCAGGTGGATCAGGGGCCTATAGGGCGCGTGTATGCTGTTGCCGCGCAGGACCTAGTACCGGCTCCATCAGTGGTGAGAGGTACTTTTCTGTTTTGCAACTTGGTTGCTAGTGTGTTGATTGATACGGGTGCGTCTCATTCTTTTGTATCTGCTGCATTTGCATCTGTGTTGGAGCTGGAGTTGGCACTTTTAGCATCTCCTATATGTGTTGTATCACCTGTTGGGGGTGAATTGATTTTGAAACACGGATGTAGAGGTTGTGATATAGAGGTCACCAACCGTAGGCTTCCTTTTCCCTTTATCGTTATGCCCATGAAGGGTTTTGATGTTATTTTGGGTATGGAGTGGCTATCGTCATACCGGGCTGTTATTGATTGCTACCGCCAGAGGGTCACAGTTTGTACCTTGAGCGGGGAGTGTTTCCATTTCTTGGGGGATCGGGTTGGTAGTGTGTTGCCACCGGTGTATGATCCGCGAGGGCGAAATGAGCTTAGTGGTCTACTTGCTAGCTTTATGAGTGGTGAGTACGATGAGACCCAGATTTTATTGCCGAGGGTGGTTTGTGAGTATTCGGATGTTTTTCCCAAGGATCTCGTTAGTTTGCCACCTCACCGAGAGATAGAGTTCTCTATTGATTTAGTGCCTGGCACGGCGCCGATTTCTATGGCACCTTATCGTTGTACCCCAGCCGAGTTGAGTGAGTTAAAGATTCAGCTCCAGGAGTTGTTAGATAAGGGTTTTGTTCGCCCTAGTGTTTTGCTGTGGAGAGCACCGGCCCTCTTTGCTGTGGAGAGCACCGAAAGTTGAATCAGGCTACGGTTAAGAATAAGTACCCTATGCCCTGTATAGATGATTTGTTTGACCAATTGAAGGGTTCCCGTTGTTTCTCTAAGATAGACTTGAGATCGGGTTACCACCAGTTGAGAGTCAGGGAGGAGGATATTCCGAAGACGGCATTTCGTACGCGTTATGGCCATTATGAGTTTCTGGTGTTGCCATTTGGGCTTACCAATGCACCGGCAGTCTTTACGGATTTGATGAACCGGATCTTCCGGGAATTCTTAGATTGATTTGTGGTCATTTTCGTGGACGACATTCTTATCTATTCGCCTTCAGAGGAGGAGCACGAGGAACACTTGAGAGTGGTGCTTGAGTTGCTTAGAGTCCATAGGCTGTATGCCAAGTTTAGGAAGTGTGAGTTCTGGCTAAGAGAAGTCAAATTCTTAGGCCATGTGGTATCTAAGGAAGGGGTGTCTGTTGATACATCCAAGGTAGAGGCAGTGCAAGATTGGGCACAGCCTAAGAGCGTTTTCGAGATCCGTAATTTTTTGGGATTAACTGGGTATTACCGTCGGTTTGTGAAGGATTTCTCCAGGTTAGCTTCGCCGCTGACTAGACTGACTCGGAAGGGAGTCAAATTCGTATGGAGTGAGACTTGTGAAAAGTCGTTCCAAGAGTTGAAGATTAGATTGACCACCGCTCCGGTGTTGATTATTTCGGAGAGAGGGATGGGTTATGCAGTCTATTGTGATGCCTCACGAGAGGGTTTGGGTTGTGTGTTCATGCAAGAGGGGAAAGTGGTAGCTTATGGCTCACGTCAGTTGAAAATACATGAGAAGAATTACCCTACACATGACCTAGAGTTAGCAGTAGTGATTTTTGCCTTGAAGATTTGGAGGCACTACCTTTATGGTGAGAGGTTCGAGGTGTTCTCGGACCATAAGAGTTTGAAGTATCTGTTTACACAGAGAGACTTGAATTTGAGGCAGAGAAGATGGATGGAGTTCATTGAGGACTACGATTTTGAGTTGCACTATCATCCGGGAAGGCCAATATTGTGGCCGATGCCCTTAGTAGAAAATCCATTAGTGATGTAGCTTGTATAGCCATCCGGGAATGGGAGATATTGAGGGCACTTGGCGAGTTTGATTTGCTTCTGGGCGAATCTGTTGAGGCTGCGGCCTTGTTTTCTATTGTTGCACAGCCTACACTTATGACTTGAGTGTTAGAGGCACAGAGAGGTGACCTTGAGGTAGAATCCCTTCGAGTGAAGATCTCCAGTGGGAGGGTTGAGAATAGTTTGACGGTGTATCCCGGCCTGAGTGTGAGATACCGAGACCATTTGTTTGTGCCGGAGTCTTGCCAAGAGGAGGTACTCCGCGAGTTTCACCATTCACGTCTTGCGGTGCACCCGGGAGGCACTAAGATGTATCGTGATTTGGGTCGCCAGTTTTGGTGGTGGGGTATGAAGAAGGATGTGGCAGTTTTCGTGTCTAAGTGTCTTACTTGTCATCAAGTGAAGGCCGAGCATCAGAGGCCAGCGGGTTTGTTGCAACCCTTGCCTATTGCCAAGTGGAAGTGGGGGCATGTCACTATGGACTTCGTTGTAGGTCTTCCGAGGACTCAGCGGGGTAGTGATGCTATTTGGGTGGTTGTAGACCAGTTGACTAAGTCGGCGCACTTCATTCCTACGCGCGTGAGAGATTCGGTAGATCATCTTGTCGACTTGTATATTCGGGACATAGTGAGATTGCACGAGGTCCCAGTGACGATCGTCTCAGATAGAGATCCTCGTTTTACTGCTAGGTTATGGCAGAGTTTGCAAAATGCCTTGGGTACTAAGTTGACCTTTAGTACGGCTTATCATCCTCAGACTGACGGGCAGTCCGAGCGTACTATTCAAATCCTTGAGGATATGCTTCGAGGTTGTGTCCTTGACTTTAGTGGGACGTGGGAGAGGCACTTGCCCTTGGTGGAGTTTGCCTACAATAACAGCGTTTAGTCGAGTATCGGTATGGCATCGTTTGAGGCCTTGTATGGCCGACCATGTAGGTCTCCAGTTTGTTGGGCCGAGGTGAGTGATGCACATTTGTTGGGTTCGGAGTTAGTTAGGGAGACGACGGAGAAAGTTGAGCTTATCCGTAGAAGGCTTGTTACAGCCCAGAGTCGCCAAAAGAGCTATGCCGACCGTAGGAGAAGGCCTTTGGAGTTTGAGGTAGGTGATCATGTTTTCTTGAAAATATCACCTAGGCGAGGTTTGATGAGGTTTGGGAAGAGTGGGAAGTTATCCCCTCGGTTTATCGGTCCCTTTGAGATCCTTGACAGGATTGGGGAGGTTGCTTATCGTTTGGCTTTGCCACCACAGTTGTCCGGGGTTCATGACGTCTTTCATGTTAGTATGCTTCGGAAGTATGAGCCGAATCCGTCCCATGTGTTGGATTGGACTGACTTAGAGGTAGATGAGGATGCCTCGTATGAGGAGAGACCGGTTCGGGTCTTGGAAAGACGGGATCAAGTCTTGCGAGGCAAGACCATTCCCTTGGTGATGGTTTTTGTGGAAGCATCACGGACTGGAGGAAGCCACTTGGGAACGTGAGGCGGATGTCCGTGAGAATTATCTGGACTTGTTTGTTGATGTGTAATCATGTATTGAAATTCTGCAATATTGTGGAACTTTAAGAGCATTATATATGTCTTAAGTTATAAAACATGGTACATGTTTTGATTTATGGAAGTATGCTATAGAACTTGCCTTATGATGGAAGTTGATTTTAACATTGTATATGTTAATGATGTTTAGAAATGCAAGAAAATATGTTTTGGCATTGAAAATGAGTTGGAATTGGTAAATTTCAGAGGAATGCATGTTGGTAATGCAGGTTGTGATGTATAATGAGAAATGCCTCTTGAAAAGAGAGGGGATTGATCGGTAATGGGTCGGAATGTTCAATATTATGTTGTAATATTGTTGTAAATAAAGGAAACCTGTCTTTGAAAAACTCGTGTTTAATTTCGGGGACGAAATTCTTTAAGGGGGGGAGGTTATAGTGATCCCAGTTTTCCCTTTCTGTGTTTGCTGTATTCCAGACCTTGGTTCCGTAGTTAGTGGTTGTATACCTCGTTGTCATCCTTTAATTCTTTTTGTTTGAATTTTAGGATGTGTTGAGCATGTTTCGAGCAGGTAGGTCGAGCCTTGGTCTAAATCCTTGTTGCCTAGGTTTTTGGTGCTACGTTCGAGCGGATCATTCTGCGCTCGAGCGGAGATTGCACCCTCCCAGTATTTCGTATCCCTGCAAAACTTCTGCAGGTGTGATTTTTACGCTCGAACGGGTTTCCTGCGCTTGAGCAAGTCGCGCTCGAGCGGGTTTGTTGGCGCTCGAGCTGGTAGTACTGTCTTGGTGAAAGGTCTGGGAGAGGGAAATTTGCGCTCGAGCGGACTGGTTTTCTCGCTCGAGCGGATGTGCATTAATCTTGTGTCTTGACGCTCGAGCGGGACTTATTGCGCTCGAGCGTGTCCAGATTTTTGTGCTTGACGCTCGAGCGTTGTGTTTTCCGCTCGAGCTGGAATGTCGTATATCAGAAGGTAGTTGGGCATTTCTAAATCACTTTTTACATCCTCAGTCTCTCTCTTACTTTTCAAAAACGCCATTTGAGAGGCTCTCTCTCTAAAACCTTGCCTTCTCTCTAGGTATTGATCTAGTAAGAGTTGTTCTCTCACCTTTGGCCTTTACAAAAAGGTTGTTGATCGTTGAGGGCTATCTTTTGATCCAAGAATCTCGGGATTTGGAGCATTTTCGTTTTCTTCATCTTCTTCGTTGGGTGTCAACTTCTGAGGTAGGGGTTCCTACTCACTCTTATGGTCTTTGACATAGATCTTTGGTTGTTTTGATAAAGTGTTGAAGTTGGGTAATTTTGGGACCTAGGGTTTCAAAATGTTAAAAGAGGGTTTTGTTATTTTGATCCTAAAATATGTATTACGGGTTTCAAAATAATGATGTTGTTGTTGGTTGTTGATATATAGGCCATTGGGTCAATATTGGGAAATGAGGTAGAAAACCCTAATTTGTTGTATAAATTAATTGGTATAATTAATTTGGGAAAATTGTGGATTTATGGAATTGAGTTGGAAATAATGAAATTGGCTCATTATGTTATGAAATGGTGGAGCTGGATTTATAAATCGCTCACTTTTGGAAACATTGATATCTTATCTGTTGAAGCTTTTATTATCTGTTTAGAAATAATTACTTGGGCTACCAGTGGGGGGTAGTTTTGATTGTTGTAGACAATGCATGATGATTAGGCAAACTGAAACTAATCAATTGGATATGTCATAGAGTATGACGGTTGATAGAATACATTAACATTATGTATTGATTGATTGTGTATATGACCTATGTGTATATACGTTGTGTGTGTGGGAGGAGATAGGGGATGTACTCCACGGTTTAGGGGAAGATGGGGGATGGACCTCTAAACCGGATGTTGTTTGGGAGGAGATAGGGGATGGACTCCACTGATACAGCTCATATGCTTGTCAGATAATGTGGTGATACAGCTCATATGCTTATCTATAGAAGTGTTGATATAGCTTATATGCTTATCTGTTGAAGTGTGGACACAGCTTGTATGCTTATCGGTTGAGATGTTGATATAGCTAGTAGGCTTATCTATTGTGTAATGAGAAACGTTTAATATGAGTCACTATCTCATGAAAAATGTTGGCCAGGTTCTGAGCCGTTGTTGTAAATGGGAAATTGGATAGGAATGGAAAATGAAATAAAACATGGACATAGTGGTCATGTAATAGAAATGGGTTATGAATTGATTTATGGGAATTAAACCTTTATCATTTGCTAATGTCTTAATTATTGCTCATACTGTGTTTAGCATATCTCTACTGGGCGTTGGCTCACCCTATATGGGACATTATTTTCAGGTACAGGTAGCATGTCACCTCCAAGGACATAGCTTGGATGGATATGGGAGTTAAAGACTCTTTTTTTGATTATTTTGATTGTATTACATGTATATCAAGCCAAGGGCTTACTTTGTATAGAGTTAGTACTCTTCTTTTGTGTAACCAAGTGTTAACTTGGAAAGCTGTAAGCCTGTAGGGCATTTGCTTTTGTTGTTAACATGTAATACTGTTGTAAGAACTACTCTGATGAATAGAAATGGTTGAATTCTTTTATATCAATGCATGTCTAAAGTGGTGGGTTTTATGTATTATTTTGAGGGCGTTACAAAATATTTCATCTTCAGTTTCTATTTCAGTCGGAACACTAGAGGTACTATGTCGAGAGGATTGGCTACGATTAAATTTAATTCGGACAGAACCATCATTGAATTGTTGAATATCTTGGATATCTTGAATGGAGGATTGTTGTTGATTATGTTTGTAATTTTCATTGACAGTAACCCATTGTTCAGGTAGATCAATATTTTTCCATTCAATCGTTTGTGGAACATTAATGTGTGATTCATCATTACTATTATTTTGGATTAATAGAGTTTTATCTTTAGGACTCTTGTGCAAAGCATGAACACTTAAATTAGTTTGCATGCATTTATAGTGAACTCGATATATTAAAGCAATATTATGAACTTTTTCTTTCATGTTAGTAGATGAACCATGTAATTAAATATTTAATATAGCGATCCCAGTTTTCCCTTCATTGTTTAATTGTATTTCGGATTCGGTTCCGTGGATGTGTTGTTGTCTTATTCCTGTTTTCATCATTTACTCCTTGTATATGAGTCTTGGGTCGTGTTGGGCAGGTTTGAAACAAGTTGGGTGTGTTTGGAAAAACAAGTTGATTGTGGTTGGAAACCGAGGGTTAATGTCCATTAAATTTTCATAATGGTCCATTCATATTCAAACTTGTCCTTTCAAATTCCAATTAGTAGGCTTTTATGACAAACTTGTTCTTTCACGCTCGAGCGGGGACCATCAACTGCAAAACTTCTGGAATTGTGCATCCGGCGCTCGAGCCGCGCTTTTAATGCTCGAGCGTGAGTCTGTGTCTGACGCTCGAGCGGGGAGTTCCACGCTCGAGCGGACCTGTTTGTATATCAGTCCATAATTTAGCTTTTTGGATCACTTTTTCGGCTCCTCTCTCTCTAACTTTTCAAAACCTCCATTAGAGAGCTTTTATCTCTAGACTTCAACTTCTCTCTAAGAAATCATCTAGATCAAGTGATCTTCTACCTTGGTCCCTTTGTATAAAGTGTGGAGTTTGGCTTGCTCTTCATTTTGATCCGAAAATTATTGGATTTGGAGCACTTTCGAAATTCTTCATCTTCTCCATTTGGTCTCTCCATTTGAGGTAGGGATAACTACTCATTTTTATGATCTTTAACATAGATGTTGAGCATTTTGTATAAATGGTTTGATTTGGGAAGTTAGGGTTTGAGTTTTGAAATATATAAAGAGGGGTTTTGTTTTCCTTTGAAATAAACTTGTATATGTGGGTTTTAAAATGAAGTTATGGATGTTTATTAGAGGTATTTGGACCCTTGAGTCAATTTTGAGAAAAATGGGAGAATACCCTAATTAGGTTTATTTGGGTCATTAATAAAATTAATTATGAGATAATGAAATTGAGGAGTTATGAGAATGAATGGTGAAGTTGGATAAGTTAATTACTCACCTTTGAAAATATTGATAATTTATCTGTTGATGCATTTATTATCTGTTTAGAAATAATTGTTTTGGGCTATCGGTGGAGGATAGTATTGATTGTTATAGACACTGTATGTTGATTAGGGAAAACTGAAACTAATCACGTTGAATATGTCATTGAATATGATGGTTGGAATAATACATCGAATATGTGTATTGATTGATCATTGTATATGATAAGTGTTTATATATATTGTATTGTGTGGGAGGAGATAGAGGATGTACTCCACGGTTTGGGAGGAAATAGGGGATGGACTCCTAAACCGGATATTACTTGGAAATGTTGAATATGAGTTTATATCTCACCTGAAATAGAAATACTGTTGATATGAGATGTGGTCTCATTTAAATTGTTTGGCCAGGCTCTGAGCCACAGTTGTCAATTGAGTATTGTTAATAAATGGAAAATGGAGTAACTCGTGGACGTCTTAGTCATGGAGTTGAAATGTGTTATAAGCGGATATAACTAAGTTAAACATTTATCGAATGCTAATGTTTTAGTTATTGTTCATATTATGTTTAGCATATCTCTACTGGGCGTTGGCTCACCCTATATGGGACATCATTTTCAGGTACAGGTATGATGCCACCTCCAAGGATGTAGCTTGGGAGGCTTGAGGCTGTTAGACTACCTTTTGTTGTTTTTGTTGTATTACATGCATGTCGATCCTAGGGCTTATTTTGTGTAGAGTTAGTACTCTCTTTTTGTAACCAAGTGTTGACTTGGAAAGTTGTAAGCCCATAGGGCAATTGGTTTTATTGTCAACATGTAATACACTTTGTAAGAATACTCTGATGATTGTAATATAACATCTCTTTTCTGTACCTTGAATGTATGATATTATGGGTTTATTTTGAGGGCGTTCCAACTTGGTATCAGAGCGTACCGGGTTTGAATACTTTGGGTACGTGGGAAGTGATTATTATCACAATGGGTTTGTCTCGCTTGCTAGAGACTTATGTGTGATATTACGTGTTTATTTGATACCATGCTTATGTGACTACTTGGGTATGGAATTTAGTTTCTAGGATGTTGATTGGATCCATGGGTTTCTGTGAGTCTTGTTGGAAAAGCACTTGATCAATGTTGTTTCTAACCAGAACTCTAGCAACGCCACGGGACTGTCATTATCCAGAAATGAAATTCGTAAGTTTTTATGTGATTATGTGTTTACGTGGAATGAATTATTGTTGTCTAAGTATTAGGACGAGAGTGTAATAGTTTCGGCTCATTTTCTTTTGTAGTTATGGCTATGTCGGGTTTTGATGTAATTTTGGGTATGGACTGGTTATCATCATACCGGGCTGTTATTGATTGTTACCGCCAGAGGGTCATAGTATGTACCTTGAGCGGGGATTGTTTCCATTTCTTGGGGGATCGGATTGGTAGTGTTTTGCCACCAGTGTATGATCCGCGAGGGCGGAGTGAGCTTAGTGGCCTTCTCGCTAACCTTATGAGTAGTGAGTGTAATGAGATCCAGATTGAGTTGCTGAGAGTGGTTTGTGAGTACTCGGACGTCTTTCCCGAGGATCTTGTTAGTTTGCCACCCCATCGAGAGATCGAGTTCTTTATTGACTTAGTGCCTGGCACGACACCGATTTCCATGGCACCTCACCGTTTTGCCCCAGTCGAGTTGAGTGAGTTGAAGATTCAACCCCAAGAGTTGCTAGATAAGGGCTTTATTTGTCCTAGTGTTTCGCCGTGGGGAGCACCGGTCCTCTTTGCTAACAAGAAAGATGGTGCCTTGAGACTTTGTATCGATTACTGGAAATTGAATCGGGCTACGGTTAAGAATAAATATCCTATGCCCCGTATAGATGATCTGTTTGATCAGTTGAAGGGGTTCCGTTGTTTCTCTAAGATATATTTGAGATCGGGTTACCACCAGTTGAGGGTCAGGGAGGAGGATATTCCAAAAACAGCATTCCGTACACGGTATGGCCACTATGAGTTTCTAGTGATGCCTTTTGGGCTCACCAATGCACCGGCAGTGTTTATGGATTTGATGAACCGGATATTTCGGGAATTCTTAGATCGTTTTGTAGTCGTTTTCGTGGACGACATTCTGATTTATTCACCTTCTGAGGAGGAGCACGAGGAACACTTGAGAGTGGTGCTTGAGTTGCTTAGAGCCCATAAGCTATATGCTAAGTTTGGGAAGTGTGAGTTCTGGCTAGGAGAGGTCAAGTTCTTAAGCCATGTAGTCTCCGGGAAAGGGGTGTCTGTTGATACATCCAAGATTGAGGCAGTGCAGGATTGGGCACAGCCTAAGAGCGTTTTTGAGATCCGCAGTTTTCTGGGATTAGCTGGGTATTACCGCCAGTTTGTGAAGGATTTCTCCAGGCTAGCTTCACCTTTGACTAGATTGACACGGAAAGGGGTCAAATTTGTATGGAGTGAGACTTGTGAAAAGTCGTTCCAAGAGTTGAAAGTTAGACTTACCACCGCTCTGGTTTTGATTATTCCGGAGAGAGGTTTGGGTTATGCAGTGTATTGTGATGCCTCACGAGAGGGTTTGAGTTGTGTGTTGATGCAAGAAGGGAAAGTGGTAGCCTATGGCTCACGTCAGTTGAAAATACACGAGAAGAATTACCCTACACATGACCTAGAGTTAGCAGCTGTGATTTTTGCCTTGAAGATTTGGAGGCACTACCTTTATGGTGAGAGATTTGAGGTGTTCTCAGATCACAAGAGTTTGAAGTATCTGTTTACACAGAAAGACTTGAACTTAAGGCAGAGGAGATGGATGGAGTTTATTGAGGACTACGACTTTGAATTACATTACCATCCGGGGAAGGCCAATGTTGTGGCCGATGCCCTTAGCAGGAAATCCACTAGTGATGTAGCTTGTATAGCCATCCGGGAGTGGGAGATGTTCGGTGCACTTGGCGAGTTTGATTTGCTTCTGGAAGAATCCGTTGAGGCTGCGGCCTTGTTTTCTGTTGTTGCACAGCCTACACTTGTGAGTCGCGTGTTAGAGGCACAGAGAGGTGACCTTGAGGTAGAATCCCTCCGAGAGAAGATCTCCAGTGGGAAAGTTGAGAAGGGTTTGATTGTGTATCCCGACCTGAGTGTGAGATACCAAGACCGTCTGTTTGTGCCGGAGTCTTGCCGAGAGGAGGTACTCCGAGAGTTTCACCATTCACGCCTTGCGGTGCATCCGGGAGGCACCAAGATGTATTGTGATTTGGGTCGCCAGTTTTGGTGGCGGGGTATGATGAGAGATGTGGCAGTTTTCGTATCGAAATGCCTTACTTGTTAGCAAGTGAAGGCCGAGCATCAGAGGCTAGCGGGTTTGTTGCAACCCTTGCCTATTGCCGAGTGGAAGTGGGGGCATGTCACTATGGACTTCGTTGTAAGTCTTCCGAGGACTCAGCGGGGTAGTGATGCTATTTGGGTGGTTGCAGACCGATTGACTAAGTCGGCGCACTTCATTCCTATGCGCGTGAGAGATTCGGTCAATCATCTTGCCGACTTGTATATTCGGGACATAGTGGGGTTGCACGTAGTCCCAGTGTCGATCGTCTCAGATAGAGATCCTCCTTTTACTGCTAGGTTGTGGCAGAGACTAAGTTGACTTTTAGTACGGCTTATCATCCTCAGACTGACGAGCAGTTCGAGCGTACTCTTCAGATCCTTGAGGATATGCTTCGAAGTTGTGTTCTTGACTTTAGTGGGTCGTGGGAGAGGCACTTGCCTTTGGTAGAGTTTGCCTACAACAACAGTTTTCAGTCGAGTATCGGTATGGCACCGTTTGAGGCCTTGTATGGCCGACCTTGTAGGTCTCTAGTTTGTTGGGCCGAGGTGGGTGATACACTTTTGTTGGGCCTGGAGTTGGTGAGGGAAACGATGGAGAAAGTTGAGCTTATCCGTAGGAGGCTTGTTACAGCCCAGAGTCGCCAAAAGAGTTATGCCGACCGTAGGAGGAGGCCTTTGGCATTTGAAGTGGGTGATCACGTCTTTCTGAAAATATCACCTAGGCGGGGGTTGATGAGATTTGGTAAGAGAGGGAAGTTGTCCCCTCGGTTTATAAGTCCTTTTGAGATCCTTGAGAGGATTGATGAGGTTGCCTATCGTTTAGCTTTACCGCCGCAGTTGTCCGGGATACATGACGTGTTTCATGTTAGTATGCTTCGGAAGTATGAGCCGGATCCAATTAGGTTTCATCTCTTCGGAAAGTATGAATTAAGCAAAGGATACCATTCGGAACAATCGTATAATTGGTATTATGGATAACAAACAGTGAGAGACTTAAAAATGAAGTATCGCAAAATATCACGGATGCAAAACATTAATCTCTCTGAAAATTACCAACAAAAAATGATAGTACGTCTGAGTGTGAATGACCCGGCTCAAGTTAGTGATTATGTGACTAGGCTGATTGTCAAGCGATAACATAGGACGAGTAGTGCAATTAGCTAACACTATTGCACACACTAGTGCCATATGATAAATCAACATTGTTTTTTTGTTGGTACACACACCTAACATAGAATGAGGTTGATTTTGTAATGCAACAGAGAATATAGATCTTCTCTTACATAGAAAAAAAGATGAAAGAACACAACGTAAGAAGTAATTGCTGATAGAACTAGAATACGAAGAGTATTCGATCACTGTCTTAAAGATATGGCTTGGAACATATCTTGTTGTGTGAAATATTAAAATAAGACTGAGAACAAAATAAATTCAAACAAATGATAATGAAATATAAATAGTACGAACTTTATTTATCGAAGTATAAAGTATTGAAAGACTATAGTCGAGTGTGTTGACATCGTTTACTGGATATTCTAAATCAAGAGAGTCATCGCCCTCGCAATCGCGTGCTTGGACTAGTTAAGTTGTAAAATCATTTGACTAATGCTTCTAGGTATGAGCGATATATTCTTAAATCAGGAAGTATTTTTATACGGTATAGGACACTTCGAGACCAATACAAAATTAGTGGAACGAACGATATTCTATACTCTATGAGTAGTACCTAATATCATACATTGCTTTGAGAAATGATTGCTGTAAAAACTTGGAAAATATATGATAAGATAATATGCAGCCAAAGACTAGTATGAGATTAATGACGAGGCACAACAATAGGAGGAAAATAGAACATTGTATAAATTTGGAAAATTGTTGAAATCTTGACTCAAGGTAATATGTCTATTGTTGTATTAATTTGTACTTTGCAAAAACTGCCTCGTTGAAAAAAGCGTGGCAAAGATAGGAAATTGACCATTAATGTGGTCAAGTTATTGTATATTTGAAATATAAAACATTTGAGTTAGAAAGGAATTAGTGGACAAGACTGTTGTGCGTTTGCTCTGAGAGAAAAAACATTATCTGTATGATCATCTCCACAACCCTTCTTCAGGGACGATAATGTCAATTCTAGGGTGGGTGAGTTATAGCTGAGTCATCCCAGAAGAGTATGTATCTATTTCCCGATCCTCTCAATTTGTGTGCAGTATAATTTGATATTATTGTCGCAGAACTAAGTGTTTCAACGGTGATGCATAATTTTTGATTAGTCTGTCGTACAAGTTTCATACTAGTATCCTTTTGTAATAAATACTCTGTCTGGGACAGCTAAATTTTACTTTGTGTGATAGTTTGATTACAAAACTACTTATTCGGGTTGCCGTGATTATGCAGTAAGGTCTTATTGTAAATGAAAAAAGACAGCGTATACAGGTAGCTGAATCGTGAATCTGATTGTAGATTGCTGTTTGTAGAAAATCAAGAGTATGAAAAACAGATTGTTTGGGCATGTGTACCAAACCGCAAATAGGACTTGCAAGAAAACATGGATGTCATAAATTCTATTCGGGACATGTATCGAAAACTTGTGTTCAATTCGAGAAATTGTCAACTAGAATTTTCGAGAGATCCTAGTCTATAGGACTGACTTTATATCTGTCAGAAATAATGGATCTGGATTACAGGAAATTATCATGGATCAGAAAAAGATAAATTCAATTTTGATTTTCATAATTCGTGCCTTCACGAAAATAAAATTTTTCCCGAAAAATAAGTGTTAGAAAAAAGATTCAACATTTGAATATGAATGCATCAAACATATATGAGATTTCAATTAGAACCCGACGCCGACCCACAATCCGCGTCCCGGCATTAAATAATCCCGGCTAATGTGTAGTGGCAGCGGTCAGGTATATTACACATGACGTCGTTGTGTGTGGTTTGGTTCATATTTAGGATTATCCACTTGTGTATCGAATACCCTGAGTTATAATACATATTTGTAGGTTATACTATTTGAGCCTAACACCTAAGTTGTCGTTTATCTCTTATATATTCATAATACATGATCCAATATAAACTCACCTGTATTAAAGTTTTCAATGTGAGGACAACCCATTTCAAAGGAATACCTTCACTATTGTGTCGGATCTTACCATTGTCCAATATTCCAGACAACACCGATTAAACGATCGTCTTTCTTCATACTTCACTCATAATATGATTTTTTTGACGTACCGTACGTTTGGCTCCGTGTCGTTGATCTGCACTCGTGTCAGGCAACACTTCACCTCTTCGGAACCTACCCTAGACACGACGTTTTGGTATTTTCTAGATGGAGGGCCACATCTCATTCTTGGAGCGTCAAAGATTAGCGCCCAATAACTAACCATACTAAACCAACCCACCGATTTCAACAATGTAAGTCCCTCCAAGTGAACTAGACATTCAAGAGGCGAGTGTGGTAAGCATAGCAAGTTTGAGTCATTATGTGTTCATTTTTCCTTATGAATGACATGCCATAGATTCATACAACTATTATAGTATAATGTTGTTTTTCATGACTTAGTGAGGAGTAAAGAGACGCGCTAAAAGAGGGGTGTAGAATAGTTGCGATGCAAAGTTAATGGCTTTATGTACTATGTATTTCCGATTTTGATCATAAAAATCTCAAACGAAATCAATTGTTAGTACACAACTAATAAGGAGTAATAATCATAGATCGAGATATTCACATTAGAGGATATCAACTATTAAGAGCTCTTTAAACTATTAACTAAAATTAGAATAATGACATATAAGGTTATTATGCTGATATCACAACAACATCTTACAATTAATCATTTTAATCACTAAGATAGCCATCTCTAGCACCCATATACGCCTTATATATTTAAGTGATCTCCCACTCTATTATTAATATTTATATGGATTGTTTTGGAAGATATAAAGGATTATAGATTTTAAGTAAAAGTAGACCGTTATCGGTGGGTGTTGACCATAATGAATGAAAAAGGAGTGGGGTCTTATCTTGTTTAGAACTTTTATCAATCCACATAATTATCTGTGGTGTTTTGGAGGAGCTACATTTAAAAGGCAATTGGGTATTGAGTGAATTGAGAGATATTGAGTACCCATATCAATTATACATGTTTTTGCAAGTGCATATTATATTATTACAGGGGTAGAATGCTCGAGTTGCTTGTGATTATAAGTCTATTGAGTATCCCAATATGTGCCTCTAAAGGTTAAATAGGTTACTAAAGCACACATAATTATTTTATTTTAGGTAGTCTGGAGCATCCTTGATAGGAGCAGAAAGCTAGAGAATTCAAGCACTTCCGCTTAAATCATAAAATATTTGTTCGAGAACAGACCCAGAAGAGTTGCCTTAATCGAGTCTAAATCCGATCCAAGCATCACGAGCTTTAGTGGTATCATGTTAGTTCGAGCTTGACCTTCGAGCTCCGGAGCTTTAGTGAACACTATGTAGGATGATTTTGAGCTACGGTCACTTCAGCTCAACTCATTTAGCAGCCTAGCTTGTTGAAAGCATCATTGATTATTTTAAACTGTTATGTCATTCAGCAAAACTCAAAGTGGTGGGATAAAATGAAACTTGTCAGTATCACAACAATCACACCCGAAAACTTATTGTTTCCTTACCTTTCAAAATTGTATGAAAACTTAGCATTATCTTTCTCCAGGCTATCTTTATGAATTGTCCCAATTGAGAAGGCGGTATTATCGAAATATCATCATCTCTCAAATATTCCAATTTAAGCTATTTTTGAGTAGCAGTTTCATCTAAGCGGGTGAGATTACCTTGATAAGCCACGATAACTTAATGAAGCTCATAACCTTACCATATACATCTGATTCATTGGATTTAACTTGCGTATGAAGTTATGATCTGTAACTAATCAGACACCTTGAGCAAGTGTTCATCGTATCCTAATTAGGTAGTAGATTGATATGAGTATTACACTTCCCCCGAGTGTTACATGAATACACCAATAGCTAAAGGAAGATTGTCTATCATACAGGTCAATTGTTTCAAACATTAAAACACCAGAAAGTGAGGCTCCAAAGTCTAACCAATGTTATAAAGCTAAATACTTGAGGAATGTGCTATACATCAGTGCGATTTATACTGCCAAACAGCTGGGAGGGTAGGTTTTCTCAACGCGAATTATTTTGTGTGCATGTTACCTTTTTGGCCGTTGTAGGTATTCATTCTGATTTAGATTAAAACTATCTCAATTGTGCATTTCTGTTAATCCTAACCGACTTTGTAGGCATGTGCTCTAATAAAGAGGTACGGAGTACAATTTCCAGTCATGTGAGTAACTCCATACCTATTTGCTGAATGGCTCTAGACGCATCTTCTTATTATATTTTATCATCCGTCCTATTAGATTTATAGGTTACCTATTTTGAGTGAGGAGGGATCCGATAGTCACTAGATATATATATTGAGCACACACCTGGTATAGCACTTTGAATGAGCACAGTAGGAATGGCTCTGTGCGTCTCCGTGCTCGAGATGATTCATCACTTCATAACACAACCACGTTGGAGAGAGAGGTCTCACCACACGCTCTACACTGTATATATAATCAGTATACACACAGAGAGGCACACACCACTCAGGAGGCGATATATACAGAACCACGAGGAGAATTGAAATTTGTTGATTATATAAATTGCATGGATAATATCGAGTATATCAATTGACAATGTTTTTCCGTGTAAACTGATTATTAAGAGTGGGTGAAGAGTAAAAAGCTAGTTTCGTCACTTGCAATATCGAAGAGTTTCTACATTAGTGGCTTTGTGTTAGGCAGTACCTTCTTCTCATTTCTGAGTAAACCTTCCCAAAGACACTTCGGGGCTAACATAATAGCTATAAAGTAAGGCTGCTCGAACTTCTCTCCATGCTATTCAGCGATTTATAATATAACAGTAAAGGTTGTTATCTATTAGTATTTCAAATCATAGGTTGTTAAATTAAACCGATTACAAGTTCAAAAGTAAATTGAAATATCCATGTGATGGCTCCAAATCTGCAACTGTTTCATATTGAGCATGAACTTTATGTATCCATTTACTTGCCACATTGCAACAAACCTGTTATTTCTTTAATTTGGAGTGTTTCGTGCACTTAATTTTTGTTATACCATAATTGTCTATGTATCAGTGGTTACGCGAAAATTCAAGCGTAGTAGTGCGAGACAATGAAAACTCGATACTTTTGTTCAATGAGCTTACAAGTTCCTAACCCATTGGGTCAGTCTCACCATTTAAACCCATAAACTCTTAAGAACTCAAACAGTTTATACCAATCCATTTAAATCACACGAAATGTTAAACTGATAATATCAATTTCGAAACCCTATAGCAAAATGAGAAATGGGAAAATATTAGAGAGAGATTCAACTAGAGCATATGAAGAGAAGGCGATGGTGGAGCAAGAGAAGAGACATGAGAGAGAGAGAGGAGAACCTGAATGTACATGGACGGTTCGAGAACATTATGGTTGAATGTGCACTCGTGTATTGCATTGTGGCGATGTTCGAGTCGCCATGGCGGTGAGCTGATGGTGTGAGATGCAACGGATCGGCGGTGAGACAGTTTGTGGTGATATGAATTTCACTTTATGTGAAGAAAGAGAGTAAGGATTGAGAGTAGACAGATTTGACGCTAAATTGAACACGTCTAGTACTTCCATTATTAGAGTATGTAATTAAGCACAATAATGTGCTATTCATTGTGTATCCACTAATTTAGCCAATCATCATTAAATCCTCATTAACCTAATGCCACGATGGTTAAATAACTGAATATAAAAAAAAATAACAAGGTCACTAAAACTTACATGTGCAGCGTTTGGTTCAACTATATTTAGCCTCATCTAGAATAATGGTACGATATGTAATCTGTACTCTACACCAGTCTTTTTTCTGTCAAAAATAATTAAAAATACAATAGTTTCTAGTTAACACTTGTAACTTACTTGGAATAGCTTCTTATACCCGACATATTAACCTCTAATGATCTCGCTCGCACAGCCGCATCATCAGTGGCCCGGTTTAACAGACGAGGATAGATCGATGTTCATCGTTTGCGCTATGAGTCCTCTCTTTATTTTAATTTTAACGTGCGTAGTGCTAGGGATTAGCATGGTCTCAAAATTAATTAGTGGGTTATGCAATCTCCACTCACCCAATTATAATAACTCCAATCATCATAAATAAATAAATACATTAAAAACACTAGTGCTCGTATGCCATACAAAAATTTCGTAGGTCAACGCAAACAAAAATCTGAAAGTTTCTTTTTATTCTTCGAGATAGACTAAAGATATTTTTTTAGTCTACTGCACAAGACATAAGAATCTTCTTGGCAACCACAACCGATAAAGGTAATTTTGTTAATTTTTCATTGGGTCGATTCCTACTACAATAATTTATAACCAGACCTCAACTTATGGAGTGTGTATAACTAAAATACTTATTTGTGAGTCAGTTGCACATAATAAATTATTTGGCGACCCAGATACCACTGTGTCAGTAGTGATAGCTATATATCCCACTCCATGAGTAAACTTCGACCAGTACGTTATGTTGGCGATTCTTAAATAATTTTCACAGTAGCGTATGAGAGAGAGTGAGTAGAGCGATACGAACTATTAATATTTTAGAATCTTCTCGAAAATATCATCCTTTTTGGCGACACGTACAGCCAAACACGCACTATAAAATAATAATTTCTTATTGTATCAGATACACATCTTCCGTACTCACATTTATGCCGCATATATGTTATGAGATATATTATCTTGGCGGTGGCCCCACTCTATTTCTAAAAATTAAGAATATGTTTTTTCGAAAGAGTGAGCAGAGCTACCTAAATGACTAGTATTTGTAACCATTATATAACCAATATACTCCTACTACTTAAGGTGATCCTTACCAATAGTTGCTCTTTACGGACTCAATTGTGTACACCGTAATTTAGCATTGATTCTATAAGTTTTACTGCTTTTCTATTCTGAGAGAGTCGCTAAACATGTGACAAGAAGTTCTTAGTTCAAGGACACTGGATTTATAGTCGGCTCAGCAATAATCAATATATATAAACCCCCTTATTAAAAAATTTAGTAAATTATAATTGGAGTTTTATTCTTTTGTTTTATGAACCTACACACATAATGTTTGGCCGCCATCCTCACAAATTTACTCTCTCTTGAACGACTAAATTGGTTTTTAGTGAACAAAATTTACCCACGCTCCGATCAAGCCACAACAAGCCTCGTACAATTCATTTATCTAATAAAATTGTCTGCGTACTTAAAATAATTGCAATATAAAAGAACTCTCAAAAATTAATTATATATTAATAGTTACAAAGAAGGAAAATAAAAAAGAGAACCAAAAAATCTATCGCGAAAAGCTAAAGTTACAAAGTACAAATTTATAGTAAGTACTTTCAATGGTATGTATGACTGACAGAAATATTAAGCAAACATGAAAAAAAAAATTATATATAATATTAATATATATATATTTAATATATATATTGTGGTATTAAAGATGGTTTAAGAGATAGCCTTAGTTACCAAACCGACTACATGAGACCAAGACTTTCATGTTATGTTTATGGAGGATTTGAAAAGAGAAAAGAAAAATATGTGTAAATTATTTCACATTTATTTATTTTTTTTATTTCATTTCTAAACACTCCTCAAATCTCACAATTAAACACTGCAGTCAGGTCTTTCATAAAAAATCACTGAATAAAAACTAAAAATATTTGCTCATTGGCATTAGCAGCCACAATCACAGCTATTTTGGCAACATTTGCTTTATTTTGAATAATGATTAATAAATTTTCTAATATCTTTCTTACGTATTGTTTTTTCTTACTTTGTCTACTTCCTTTTTATTTTTCTAGGTTGTTCAAAATATTTTTTAGACACGGTTGATCGGTTATACGGTTAAAAGATTTATCAAACAGATGACAGAGCTAATTAAGAATGTCAAGTGTAATTGAAATTGTCCGCCAAAAAAAACAAGACAAGACAAGACAAGAAAATTAAAAATTTATTTTTTGTATTTAATTAAACTTTTATAATGTACCAAAAATTGTAAGTTTTTAAGGAACTTCTTTACCAAAAGCAGCCTAAACTAAAATTTTTTTGAGTAAATTATGTAAATAGTCCTATAGTTTAACAATGGTGTCAATTGGTCCTTGTGTTTTAATTTGAATTGATTTTGCCCTTAATTAACAGATTGGTGTCATTTTAGTCCAATAAATAACAGTTTGTTAAGTTTTAATTTAACGGAAGTCAAACATGTGGTCAACTTGGTTTTCTGTCTTTACATGATGTGTTAATTTGTCCCTATAGTTTTCCAATTTCTCGATTCTGACAGGGATAAATTGACACAATTGTGAAAAATATAAGGACCAAATTGATACACTTGTTTGACTTTCAGTTAATATTCACTTACAACCGTTTATTTATTGGACTAAAATGACACAATCCATTAAATTATAGGACAAAATCGAGCAAATTGAAATTACAGGGATCAATTGACACGTCGTGTAAACTATAGAGGACATTTCCATAATTTTCCAATTTTATTGCCAAAGTTTTTTTATAAATGTGCACTGAAAGCAAAAAAAGAAAGAAAAAAACCTAAAAAACTAGCGTAAGTGCAGCTACCAACTATAATTTCCTCGTATGCTACCTTTTTGCAACCTCCCAACAACTAAGAGAGATCATTCGAGAAACATTAGATTAATTGAAGTAAA
>NW_021025771.1:522687-616512 GCF_004153795.1 Camellia sinensis
ATAGGTATTATCGCTATTGCGGTTGGGATTGTTGATTTTTGGGTATGGATCGGGACGTCAATACCGGCAGTTATTGGATAGTTTTACCGTGTTTGGCAGAGAGGGTCACTGGGTAAAGAACTATGAGCTGGGGATTGTTTCCATTTCTTGGGGGGAGTCGCGTTGGCAGTGTGTTTAACCTACCAGTATATATGATCCACGATTGGGGCGGAGTGGAGCTTAGTTGGTCCTCTCACTAGCTTTATGAGTAGTGATTGTGATGAGACCAGGCTTATTGCCGAGAGTGGTTTTGCGAGTAATTCGGTATGTATTTTCCCGTAGGACTTATTAGTTTACCACGCTCATTGGAGAGAAGAGTTCTCCATTGAAGCTTAGTGCCTTGGTATGGCACTGAATGGTCCAATGGACCGTTATCGTTTGCCCCAGCTGAGTTTGAGTGAGTTGAAGATTTAACTCCAGGAAGTTTCTTAGATAAGGGTTTTCCGCCCTAGTGTTTCGCCGTTTGGGAGCACCTGAGCCCTCTTTTCCTAAAAAGAATAGTGGGCCTGGAAGACTTGCTGTCATCGATTATTCGAAAATTGAATCGGGCTATTTTGTTAAGAACAAATACTTTTCTAATTGTCGCCGTATAGAATGATGGTCTGTTTGACCAGATTGAAAGGATCTCCGTTGTTTCTCAAGATAGAACTTGAGATCGGGTTTACTCAACCCTGTTGAGGGTCAGGGGGAGGTATATTTTCCCGAATATGGCATTCCGTACGCGTATGACCACTATTGAGTTTCCGGTGAGCCATTGGGGTCTCACCAATCGAACCGGCATTATTTTTATGGATTTGATGAACCGATGATCTTTCGGGAATTCTTAGAATTCGCTTTGGTGGTTCGTTTCGTGGACGACATTCTGATTAAATTCACTCTTCGAGTGAGGAGCACGAGCGAAGGTCACTTGAGAGTGGTGCTCGGAGTTTTCTTAAGAGCCCATAGGAACTGTATGCCAAATTTGGAAGTGTGAATTCTGGCTAATGAGAGGGTTAAGTTCTTTTGGCCAATGTAGTTTCCGGGGAAGGGGTGTCTGTTGATACAAATCTCAAAAATAGAGGCAGTGCAGTGATTGGTACATGCCTTAAGGAGTGTTTTTTGAGAGTTTCGCAGTTTTATGTGATAGCTGGGTACTATCGGCGGGTGGTTAATGAAGATTTTCTCCAGACTATGTCTTGCCGTTGACAGAGTGAACGGAATAGGGGTAAAGGATTTGTGTGGAGTGAGGGCATGTGAAAAATGTGTTCCATGGGGAGGTTGGAGGGAGTTAGATACTCAACCGCTCGTCCAGTGGTTTGTTATTCCGGAGTAGTGGTTGGGTAATGGGGTTTTATCTGTGATGCCTCACGAGAGGGTTTGAGTTGTGTGTTATGCCAAGAAGGGGAAAGTGGTAAGCCTAATGGCTCACTCGTCCAGTTGAAAATACAGAGAAGAATACCCGCTATCACATGACCTTGGTAGTTAGCAGCCTGTGATTTATGTGACCTCTGAAGATTTTTGAGGCACTAACTGTTATGGTGAGAGATTTGAGCGTGTTCTCAGGGATCACAAGAAGTTTGAAAGTATCTGTTTATCAGCAGAGAGACTTGAACTTTGAGGCGCAAGAAGGAGAGTGGATGGAAGGTTTATTGAGACTATACGACTTTCGAATTGCAACTATACCGATGGGGAAGGCCAGTTCGTTGGCCGGATGGCCTGTAGCAGGAAATCCAAGTAGTGATCGTAGCTTGTAAAGCCATCCGGGAGTGCGGATGGGGTGTAACTGGCGAGTTTCGATTGCTTCTGGAGAATCGTTGAGGCTGCGGCCTTGTTTTCTGTAGTTTTGCAAGCCTACACTGGTGAATGTGAGTGTTTAGAGGCACATGAGAAGGTGCTTGAGGTAGAATCCCCCGAAGAGAAGATTCTCTAAGGGGAGTCTGGAGAAGTTTAGACGTGTTGATAATTCGCAGTGAGTGTGAGATACCAAGACCGTTCTGTTTGTGCGGGAGTCGGCCGAGGGAGTACTCCGAGAGTTTCACCAATTCACGCCTTGCCTGGTGATCCCGGGGGCACAAGATGTATCGTGATTGGGTTCGCCAGTTTTTGGTGGGGGTATGAATGAAGATTGTGGCAGTATTTTGTGTCAAATGGCCTTTTACTTAGTAGTCAAGTTGAATGCAGACATTCAAGGCCTAGCGGTTCTGTTGCAACCCTTGCCATATTCTACGCAGTAAGATGAAAGAATAGGAAAGAGCTTGTCACTAATGGTACTTCGTTGTAGTCTTCCGAGGACTCAGCGGGGTTAGTGAATGCTATTTGGGGTGGGTTCGAGCCGGATTGACTAAGTGGCACACTTCATGTTCCTTATGCAGCGTGAGAGGATTCGGTCAGATCATCTGGCGTTACTTGTATAGTTCGTGCGACTAGTGAGGGTTGCAGCGGTCCCAGTGACGATCGCTCAAGAAGATGATCCGCGTTCACTACGTGTTTTGTACTGAGTGCCAGGCCCTTGGGCAACGCTAAGTTGACCTTTTTCAGCACGGCTTATCACCTTCAGACTGATGCGAGCAGTCTCGAGCGTACTCTTCAGATCTTTGAGGATATGCTTCGAAGTGTGTCTTGCTTAGTGGGTCGTTCCGGGGAAGAGGCACTTGCTCGCTTTGGAGATTTAGCCTACAACAACAGTTTTCATAAAGTCCGAGTATTGGTATGTTCACCTTATTTCAGGCCTTGGATGGCGGATCCGGGGTTAGGTCCTCCAGTTGGTGTGTTTTTTTTTGGGCCCTCGAGCGAGCATTTCTTGCATGGGCCGAGTGTGCATTTGCGTCTAGTTTTGGAACTGAAGGCTGTGTTTCTTGGGCTTCGAGCGAGCTTTCCTTCGATGGAGGGTGTTGCGAGCGAGGACTATGTTTGGGTTTTTTTCGCGTCAAGCGAGCTTTACTTTCGCTCGAGCGTGCTTCTGGGTTACAGACTTGAAGCTTCGTGTTGTTTGGTGTCGATGCGAGGCTTTTGTGCGCTTGCGCGATGGGTTTGTTTGTGTCTGGGTCCGCTCGAGCGTTCCACTCTCGCTCGAGCGGAGGTCGAAATATATTCAGATCGGCAGCAGTAGTCTTTTCTCCCTCACTTTTGATTTCCTTTCTCGAATCCCTAGAGGGGTCGATGTCTCTCTCTCTAATATATAACATCTTCCCTCCTAGAAAAATCACTTAGTTCTTGGGTGTCTCTCCCAGTCTCTTTGAGAAAGATAGAGCTTGGTGTGGGCTTCGCTTTGATCGAAAAACAATTGGGTTTAGAGCATCTGGGTTCACTTCACTCTTTGAGTTATCTTGTCTTTTAAGGTAGGGATGATTTGCTCTTTACTTACGAGTTTTGACTAATATGTTTAGTTCATTTTTGTATAATGGTGATGTTTTGCTAATTTGGGAAGTTAGGGTTTGTATTGGAATACTAATATAAAGCAGGGTTTTGTGGTTCTTAAAGCTCCATGTGCTATGAAGCCTTGGGATGAGGGTTGGGTGTGAGTCGAATTTGGTGGAAATTGTGTCTTCGGGATCAATTGTTGAGAAATGGGTGAAAAGCCCTAATTTAATGTGAATTATGATTAATTTGTATAATTAATTTGGGGAATATGGAAATAGAAATGGGTTGAAATTATGAAATATGGGAAGTTATGGAGATTGAATGTTGTGTAGTTGGATTAGTTAATCACTCACACTATAAAATTGTTGATAATTTATTTTTGATGAATTTTATTATCTATTTATGAAATAATTGGGGTTGGCTATTCGGTGGAGGAAGTCTTGGATTGTTTGATAGACACTGTAATGTTGATTAGGAATAAACTAAAACTAATCAAATGAGTTATGTCATTGATATGAGGTGACGCGTTGATTTAACACATTTAATATGTACTAAATTAATCATTGTATATGAATATAGTGTGGGTAATACATTGTATAAGGGGTATCTTGTTAGGAGGAGATACGGGAATGTACTCCATGGTTTGAGAGGAGATAGGGGATGTACTCTCAATGTATGTTGGTTTGGTGCGAGAGTATAGGGGGATGGACTCCGTGATAACTAAGTTTGCCGTGTGGGAGTTCCAGGTGAAAGTCCCAAATCCAATTGCGTTTGCATAACGTAGCCGTGAATTGAAGTATGAATCTGTTAATTATATATAGTTGTATGTCTGCATTTTGAAATGTTGAATATGAATTGAAGTGTTGTTATTATAAATGGTGGAGTATGTAGGTCTCATATTAAGTGAATCATGATCGACAGTATTGTTAATTATAAGTTTGTAGTCTCATTATAACGGTCTGGATGAATCAGTGAGAATTCCATATCTATGAATTGGTTTGGACAATGAAACAAAAGAGATTGCAATATATTTGTGAATTATGGATTGGTTATAGAACATGATGTTCACGCTTGTTTAGTAGATGAAGTTAATCATTTATCAAATGCTAATGGTTTTAGTTATTGCTCATATTGGTTTAGCATATCGCTACTGGGCCTTATGCTCACCCTATATAGGACATCATTTTCAGGTGAGGTGATATGCTGCCACCAAGGATGTAGCTTGGGAAGGTTGTAGAAAAGCAGAAAGGCCTTAACTTTTGTGATTATTTTTGTATTACAATGTATTCAAGCCAAGGGCTTTAATATGTAACCGGCCTCAAAATAAACCCATAAAATATACATTCTTGACATGCTTAACATAAGAGAATGAAGCCTAATCACGATTTTATCAGAGTAATTCGATTTACAAAATGTATTTACATGTTAACAAAGTTGAAATGCCCTATAGTAAGGCCCTCATAATAATAACATGTAAACGCATCAATTAAATCATACATTTACTACATAAAGGACCACATTTTCATCAGTAGTACTTTCATCTACAAAAGTATTTACACGTTAACAACAAAAGTAATGCACCTACTACGGCTTACAACTTTTCACGTTAGCTACTGGAGGTTAAAAAGAGAGTATTGACTCGTTACACATTGCCTTGGCTTGAATTTTCATGTAATACATCAAAAGGAAAATAAAGGCAACAAAAGTAATGTTTGGCCCCTAGCCTCCCAAGCTAAATGTCCTCAGAGGTGGTATGCTAGCCTGTACCTGAAATGAGGTTCCCATATAGGGTCAGCCAGCCGCAGGCAGAGATATACCTAAACCAATTATAAAGCAATGCTAAAAAGCATTAAGCAACTGAAAGTGGTCGATACTTAACACCTCCCATTTACATCTTATTTTATTCCATGACAACGCAAGCTACGTTACAATTCACTTTCATTTCTTATTCAACTTTGAGTTTGAAAAAAAGGGCTCAGTACTCTGGCAAACATTTTGATGAGATTAATAGTTCATCACTAGAACACTTCAAAATCAACGGTGGATGCACATTTGGTGTTGTATCAAGTAACACATAAACGTACTTCCATACTTCACAAACGATGATGATATACTTTTAGCGCTTATCAAATCAACCAACTTTTCAATAGATAAGCATATGAGCTACATCCACTACTACAACAGATAAGCATATAAGCCATATCAATAACTACAATCCGATAAGCATATGAGCTATATCAACATTCCAGATAGATAAGCATATTACACATCAACCAGATAAGCATATTAGTTTATCCCACACTTCACTAGAACAAGCATATGAAGCTGTATCTACACTTCACTAGACAAGCATATGAGCTTGTAATCTACACTAACAACAAAGATAAGCATATGAGCTGGATCTTCACTTCTCCAGACAAGCATATGACTGTTGTCTACGGAGTTCATCACAAGAAAGTTCAATCTGTTCATTAATCTTGCATAAATGGATTTATATATCATGCCTCAGATAGTATATTCCTATCTTACATAAAATGTGATTGTAGTTTGTTCAATGATTCTAAATAATCTTTTTTATTTACTATTTTAATGGTTATTTTTTTAAAAGCATATGAGCTGTATCTACGGAGTTCATCCCCCATCTCCTCCCAACACTATCCGGTTTAGAGGTACATCCCCCATCTTCCCCTAAACCGCGGAGTACATCCCCCATCTCCTCCTCTATACACAATGCATATAAACACAAAGGTTCTATACACAATCAATCAATACATAAAATTAATGTATTCAATCCATCGTCATATTCTATGACACATTCAATCGATTAGTTTCCGTTTGCCTAATCATCATGCATTGTCTACAACAATCAAGACTATCCTCCACCGATAGCCCAAAGCAGTTATTTCTAAACAGAAAATAAATGCACAAAATGGATATTAAATCAACATTTCAATTTGGTGAGCGATAAATGATCCAACTACACCCTCTAATCCCCTCCTTTTTCAATTTCCTCACTCTCAATTCAATCCCTCATTTCCAACAATTAATTATACAAATTAATCAGTCAATGTAATTAGGGCATTTTCCATAATCTACATTTCAACCCTTAGGTTCCATTTTCATTAATGTCGTAACATTTATTTCACTTTTTCCATGCCAAACATGCATCTAGGCTTTATGTAGCTAAAACCCCAACTTTTGTAAATTTACACAAAGGCCCCAAACTTTCACGAAATTACCCAACAACCCCCAACATATCAAAATGCTAAAATTTAAAGACAAAACTCATAAAGAGGAGTAGGATATCCCTACCTCAAAGTTTGAGCTCCAATGGAGATGAAGACCAAAACCAAAATGCTTCAAATTCCGAAATTTTCAGATTAAAATGTAGCCCTCGACGATCAACACAACTTTCGTAAAGACCAAAAGTGAGCAAACAACTCCTACTAGATCAAATCTAAGAGAGAAGGGCCAGTTCTAGAGTGAGAAGCTCTGAAAATGGTTTTTAGAAAAAGTAGGAGAGAGAAAGAAAAGCAAAAAGTGATTTGAAATCACCCAGCGGATAACTCATATACGTATGACCCGCTCGAGCGCCAAGAACAAAAATCTGGACACGCTCGAGCGCAATAAGGCCCACTCGAGCGCCAAGACACAAGAATAAAGCACATCCGCTCGAGCGCAAAAACCAGTCCGCTCGAGCGTAGATTTCCCCCTCCCAGAACTTATACTCTGGAAGTACCACCCGCTCGAGCGCCAACCGACCCGCTCGAGTGCCACCGCTCGAGCATCAACAAACCCGCTCAAGCGTAAAAATCACATCTGCAGAAGTTTTGTAGGAACACGAAAATACTGGAAGTGTGCAATCTCCACTCGAGCGCAAGAAGACCCGCTCGAGCGGACCGCCTAAAAACTAAACAACAAGGAATTGAAACCAAGGCCTAACCAACCTGTAACAACCTTCCTCAAAACATCCTAAAACTCAATCAAGGGGAATTAAAAGACGACAACAAGGTAGATACCACTACCACTTCACGGAATCGAGTTCGGAATACAACAGAACAGTAAAGGGACAACCGGGATCGCTATAGATACAGCACCAAAACGTGTATCTATTGTGAAGTATGAAATGTTGAGTATGAGTTTATATCTCACCTGAAATAGAAATACTGTTGATATGAGACGTGGTCTCATTTAAATTGTTTGGCCAGGCTCTGAGCCATAGTTGTCAATTGAGTATTGGTAATAAATGGAAAATGGAATAGCTCATGGACATCTTAGTCATGGAGTTGAAATGTGTTATAAGCGGATATAACTAAGTTAAACATTTATTGAATGCTAATGTTTTAGTTATTGTTCATATTATGTTTAGCATATCTCTACTGGGCGTTGGCTCACCCTATATGGGACATCATTTTCAGGTACAGGTATGATGCCACCTCCAAGGACGCAGCTTGGGAGACTTGAGGCTGTTAGACTACCTTTTGTTGTTTTTGTTGTATTACATGCATGTCGATCCTAGGGCTTATTTTGTGTAGAGTTAGCACTCTCTTTTTGTAACCAAGTATTGACTTGGAAAGTTGTAAGCCCATAGGGCAATTGCTTTTATTGTCAACATGTAATACACTTTGTAAGAATACTCTAATGATTGTAATATAATATCTCTTTTCTGTACCTTGAATGTATGATATTATGGGTTTATTTTGAGGGCGTTACATTTAATGTTAATGCATCTAAAATATGTGGATCACGTAAACTAAGTGTAAAATCAGGAAAACAATTAAAATGTATTGGACCTTTATGAAGACCAATTTCCATATATATATATATATATATATTCACTAACGCATTCTAAGATCTGTTTTTATGCAAGTATCTTTTTTTTTATGGCTAAATTTGTTACCAATCTCCATGTTGAGTCTCAGCTAAAATGGATTGACAATATTTCTCCATGGCCAAGCTAGTTTACCCAGCCAAATTATAAAACATGTTCATCCATGTTTCTTTCAATAGAATTATGATTATGAAATCCTAACAAAATAGCTCATGTTTTTTTTGCTGATAAAAAAATAATAATAAAATCCCAACAAAAATAAATAAATAAATAAAATACCCTGCAAGTGTATATCCCACATAATTAGCATACCTAGCCTCCAAAATCATGCAAATTCTATCTCATCAGGAAGTCTAAGAACCAAGATAGAGTACTTTGACATTACATTTAGGTTTATTACTACCGCACATATTCACACACACACACACACAGATTTCATTTCTTATACAGCTAGGTAGCTGAATAGTTTTGCAATAAACACACTAATTATGATAACGTAGACACAAATGACAGAAATTAGAAATCATCTAACAATTTATTTTTTATTTTTTTGCTTTTTAACTTATTGGAAGAAACAATAAGTTTGCCATTAACTGTAGGAGGGTAATCCAGCATACTCCAATCTCAGCAACTTGAACTTGATCATATATAACTGCACACCAAAATATTGACGGAGTTAAAGTAAAACAAAATATACAAAAAAAATTATTGGAAGATGCATGAAGATTCTATAATTACAAAAAGCATTTTGAATTTAAGAAAACAAAATTCAAAATTTTTTAATTTTAATATGGACTTTTAGATTTTGCATTTGAGAAGCAATTTGTGAAGAATAAAATAAAAATTCAAATAATTTCTCTAATTGAATTAATATGTACAAGTACCTTTTGATTAGTTTTCTTTTTCGGGAAATTTTTAATAAAGGGACTCAAATCTTAACAATTTGTTTGGATTTTGAATTTTGAGGTATCTATTATTTTTTACTATATGTTCAGATTTACTGTCAGGAGTTTTTTGTTTTTATGAAGGGAGAGGACTAGAACGTATCATGTATATCTTGTGTTATGTGTTTTGTTTTTTGTATTTTACTTTATTTTATGATTGGAATAATTAAATTTCTACATAGCATATTTATCAAAAGAAAAAAAAAGATTAAATAAATTTAGTTGATTTTACTTAATTTTCTTCTTATTTTTTCATTTTTTAATTATTTGAATCCACAATCCCTCCACAAATTCATGATTTTTTTAACATAGCCTACAGTAACAGAGTTAACCTGAACTCAAGTTGCACCAAGGTAACAGAGAGTGTCCTAATAGGAAAAAGGTTTGCTGGCTGCCAATGATTCTATCAATTACTTGTCATATAGATATATATATATATATATATAAATATACATTAAAAAGTTGTTCGTGTCAGGAATTTAGCAATATTATAATAGGGTATTTGGTACAGATTATTTGAGTTATTACAATATATATATTTTTTATTTTAAAAATGTGTTAGATTATTTGGTGAACCTTCTATTCATATATTACATAATCGAAAAAATTTAAATAAACTAAAAACAAAAGAAGACTATTTAGGAGATGGAGGAGGGGATTTTTTTTTTTTTTTTTTGTTATCAACTTTTAGCTTATTACCCATCCAAAAAAAAACTTTTAGGTTACCAGTTGCACCAAACATGCTGAATAAAAAGAGCTTCTACAATACACATTCCTATTTTGGAGTGTACCACATGCAAGTTAAGATATTGTTTGTGATTTTAATATAAACTTTCAATCATAAGTAGAAGGACCATAATAAATCATAATTAAATCTCACTTTAGATATAACCAATAAATTCTCCGGTTAAACCAAAATAACAATTACAGTAAGTTATAACTAAATTATGGCCAGCATTACGAGTTATAACCAACACCAAAATGCATCATAATCAAATATCACTTGAAGTATTATTGTAGATTTCTTCGGTTCTAACTAAAATAACATCTATAAGTAATTATAACTAAATGAGTTATAGTTAAAGACCACAAAAAGTCAGGCATTTAATACATCATTTTTTAAAGTGTTATATAGAATTCCCTTATAAATATTATGAGATATGTATATATATAATATAGGGAAATTCTATGCTTTGGTTTTCACCTTTGTGTCTTTGGTTATGCCTTGTTGTGTTGTTAATTATGACACATTGTGATATTGGTTATGAAATTATTTTGTTATGATTCAAGAGTTGTTTGGTTATATCTCATGTGATGTTTGGTTATAACTCAAATTATTATTATTATTATTGTTATTATTATTATTATTACTATTATTATTATTTGTTATGATTCTCAAACTATTGAGTTATGTCATCTGTGATAATCAAACTCACAAATGATATAACTTGTATATGGTAGCATTACCCTATATATACCTATATATTTTGGACAAATTACGACAGTAGTCCCTGTACTTTACCCCTGTGTCATTTTAGTCTTTGTACTTTCAATTTGCTCGATTTTGACCTTGCATTTATGATTTTGCCTCAATTCGATTCAATTGATTACAACTGTTAGTTTTTTTTTTTAATGAAAAATAAGCATGTACGTGTCACGTGCCATATTTTTAAAGGTAAAATTATAAACTTATTCAACTCAGTTAGTTAACCTCAATCAATTTAGTGATAATTTTCCTTAAAAAAACTAACAATATTATTAATTGGACAAATTAAAATAAAATCTAAAATTAGGAATTAAAATTGAGTTAATTGAAAGTGTAGAGACCAAAATGACACAAAAAGCAAAATATAGGG
Organism: Camellia sinensis; assembly: GCF_004153795.1. Taxonomy (NCBI): domain Eukaryota; kingdom Viridiplantae; phylum Streptophyta; class Magnoliopsida; order Ericales; family Theaceae; genus Camellia; species Camellia sinensis. The sequence goes on from NW_021025771.1 coordinate 533,697, forward strand.
ACCACCATCGTAATTTGCCTATTTTTTTTTTTAAAAAAAAAAGGAGGATCAACTTATTATATTCAGTTGATAAATCATAACTGGACGTATGATACATTTTTTTTAAACATGTTTATTATAAAATTTTCCTATAAATATTATGAAATTTATACATGTATATAAATAATAAAGGAGATGATCAACTTACTTTACTCATATAGCCATCCAAGGTAGGAGAATTGTTCTTCGTTGTCGTGGCAATTATTTTAATCCACGGTTGCACATTCCTAAAAGAAAAGAAAGTAAAATACATATAAACAAAAAATACATGTGAAGCACTCCAGTTGAGTAGTCTCTTGTAAATATTCAAAGATAAAAGAGTTCATCAAATGACAAAAATAATTAATCGTAAATCAAGTTGAAAAAGAAAGTCTACCTCTCCTTTCAGAAGTCGTTCCTCTAAATACTTATTGAGATCTTTTATCTGAAGGCCTTCATTGCCACGTGTACTTACAAATATCTGTGACATGTGTACTTGTCCAGAAGAAAAGTTATGCATCTTCGGGCACCTCTTCAAAAAAACTCTCTGTAATGATGGTAAATTAAAATTATAGTTTGCATTACAGAAACTGTTGAGGTTTGGTAGATCTTTCAGTATTAGCTCCTCCAACTTTGGGAATTCAATCACATCATCAATCACTTCCTTGAGCCCATCCTCTGTTGCTGCAATAACTTCTTCCATCACCGGACAAGACTCCAAATAAAGTACTTTAAGTTGTTGAAGAGCCATGGCGGTGGAACATGTGAATAGATTTCTCAGGAGGGAACATTTCTTAATTGTTAGGTATTGTAGGATTTGAAGGTCCAGAATTCCATGGGGATCCTTGTTCCACAAACATGTCAACGAAGGTAATCCATCCAATTCCATCATTCTTACTTCAATTAATGGCCTAACATGTTGTCCTTCTCCAACATTTAGCCCCTCAAGTTGAAAAACCTCTGCCACCTCACTACAATTTCTCACAATTAATAAGTTCAGATTCGCTACGTCCAAGAATTTTAAACTTATTTTGCCAGCCTGAACATTCCAAGGATGTATCTCTCTTGAGTTTACACAATTATTGAGAATTAGTGTCTCCAACCTTGGAAAAGAAACCTACAAAGATTCATTTTGGCATCTTGCTTAATAACAGAATGAAGTAGGCTTGTATATTGGAATTCAACGTTAGTGATGACTGATGAGACATGTTTCTCATATTGATGAGCCAAAATTTATTTTATGTACGGATTATAAATTTAAGTAAAGATTTTTTGAAAAAAAAAATGTAACAGCAATGTCAATAAAATATAAATTAAATTTTTATTTATTTATTTATTTCCCTCTGTCTTTCTAAATTTATATCCAAATGTTCAAAATAAATAAATAAATAAATAAATATATATATATATATGTGTGTATGTACATATTTGTTTATTAGAAATGATAAATCATGTAAATAATGATTAGCAAGTGACACACGCAATGCGTGTGTAATTCAGATAAGTAAGAATAAAAATAAATCATAAAGAATTTAATATCATAATATGTATGTTGCTTAAGTGGTAAGATTGTTCTTAATGAAACTCAAAATCTTGGGATCAAACGATGATCACACGTTTGAATTACAATTTTTTTATTTTAGGCTAGATAAAGCTGCCACATAGCATGGCATGAAGGCTTGACTAAACAAAACAAAAAATGAAATACACATATCTCATAAAAGGTAGATCTCACATATATTTGGTGTAAATCCTTATTATTTTAAATTTTCTAACATAATATATGATATTTTCTAAATTTTTGGGGCGCGGTCGCCTCCCTCCACACCCCCTAAATCCATCCTTGGGATCTCACCAATTATATGATATCTATATTTCATTATGTGTTTAGTTTTTGGAGGATTGCTTTATTCCATTTACAAATTAACACTTAACCTTTTGTCTCCCAGAACATTAAATAATTTCGGTTAGTTTTTGTGTTCTTGACATTGATATAGCAAGATTGGCCGTTAATAAATATAGCACTAAAGTAGAGAAGATTGAGCTTTAAGCTGTTATTGATTAATTACTAGTAACAACTCAAGCCAGCATGCATAGTCCATCAATTAATGTAGTTTTAAAATTGGATCAATGGTCGGGATTGAACTTCCATGAAGTTTCCTAAGATGTTTTGGGCAGGGGCAAGTTAACATTTTCATAATGGTAAAGTTGTGGGAGTTGATCTGTGACCTCCTATAATAGGGATTGCTCAATATTTTTGAGATTTTAGAAGAAATTATAATAGTGATTTTTCCATATTCAAATATTACAACTAGGAATCATGTAGAAATTGATATCATTTCCCTGAAACCCAAGAGGCGTAATTCCAAAGGAAGGCAATTGAGGATTGATGATCGGGAAATTGCAATCTAAATTTAAAGTGGTTATGAGGGAATTATTTTGGATTGTGAAACAAAATAAAATCATATCAGTCAAAACCAAAAAAACAAAATATGACATCCAATATTTAAATATTTTTTTAATGAACTCCAAGTCAAGATTAGGCAAATTACAATTTTGGACATAAGTTTAGTCAAATAAAATCATATTAAGATTCATATTCAAAATAAAAACATAGTGTTAAGTCTAGAATTCATACATATTTTTGTTTGGGTAATATTGTAATTTCCATTGAAAGCCCCTAGCATATCCACCTTGAAATTATTTTACTTTTATTTGGATTTGGATAGAAAGAGAATATTCAAATAAGCTTCAAATTTAAAATTGTAATTGAAAAGGAATTAAATTTTTTTTGTGTGTGCACGCTTTCCAATGGCCAAGGATAATAAAATAAATAGGGAAAATCAAACCTGGTGGTTGAACAAGGGTTGTGCTTCAGATTTTGTAGGCCAGTTGTAGAAACTTTTAAGGCTCACCAAATCATAAAGAACAAGAGTTGTTAATTGAGAGAACACGATGATATCATTATTGGTGGTTCTTTCTTCTTTTTCTTTCTCTGAGACTATCGCTTCCACCTTTGGACAATTATCTATCCTGAATATGTTCAGATTTTGCAGTCGTGGGAGCATATTGAAGTGAACCACATGCACCAATCTCTTACAATCAGAAACCGTCATATCTTTCAGTTGGTAGAAGGACTTTGATTCTTTTTCTGAAGCTATGAGTAATTGCTTGTCCCATATCTCTATTATGGTAGGCAATTTCTGAATTTCCAAATACTTCAAGACTGGGAAAGCAACCTGTAAAGTAGTTTACAACACTTTAGGTTAGTGACTGTTACAAAATGGTGGATAAGCAACAATTGAAAATTGCAACACTTTCAACATGCATGCTCTAATCATTTTTTTTTTATCAATACAAATTTGATGAGAGAAAACCTTACAAGAAAGGATGGTAGACATCCATAAAGGTGGGGGAGGGGTGGGGGGGATGATGCAAAGGCCATCATAGTGAAACCACTCAATCCCAACAAGGTTGGCATTAAGCAGCCCATACAATCATATGACAGCGCCAATCAAGAATCTGTTGGTGAGGGACCAACAGATACACCGACAACACTAAACCAGAATTAGCAAGTATGACAGCACTGATACAAATACAACAGAACTAGTAGTCCAGAAGTGACCAAAAGAATCTTCGTGCAATACAAAACTCAGTCAACTGAAGCAGGTGTCACCCAATCAGCAAACAGCAAAACAGCATCTATATCAACAACTCCAAAATGCCACCCAATACCTCATAACAACCTCCCCAGCAGACCTCAAAATAGCTAAACAGCTCACCATGGTGGACAACATGAGGCAACAGAAAGCAGCAGATAACAGAGCAGATCACAGCAGAAAACCAACTAGATAACAGCAAACCAAGTGGTGGCAGAACAAATTACCAAACCACCTAATATCCCTCAACTACAGTCCTTAATCTGATCCAGATTGTTGATTAAATCCAAGACAAAGTAGATGAACCCCTTTGCAGAAGCTTTAACCCACAGAGCAAATCTCAACTTAATAAGCTCACATAACTCAGACCCACAAGGCTGCACTCCATTAAATATACAGTCATTTCTTAACTTCCAAATGGACCACAAAACAATAGAAGGTAAAGCCCTCCACAATCTCCTAACCAATTTCTTATGATTCCAACCTAACCACCAATGAAATAAACAATCAATAGACCTTGTCACCACCCCAAAACACCCCCACCATAGCAGCAAATCAGACCATATTTTCCATGAAAAAGGACAACGTAAGAGGACATGAGTGGCAGATTCATTTTCAGTTTTGCAAAAGGCACATAAGACAGAGGCACTGCTATGAAGGACACCGGTATTTTGTAAAAGATCCCCTGTTTTAACTCTATTCCTACAAGCTAACCAACCAACCAAAAAATTGAACTTTGGGGGGAATACTCTTATTCCAAACAAACTTGCAAATTTTGAGTTGAGGGCCCAAAAGAGAATCAGTGAACCTATATATATCAAATACCTTAAGGCATGCTCTAATCATGTATGAGCTTTGGTACTTGTGGCTATGTGCAAATGAAGAGCAACAGGCAAGCAAATTGATAACTGCATATCTGCATATTCTTCTCAAATATTTAGAGTATCTAATTATTAACTAAAGCATCTTTTGTTGTTAGCTCTTCACATTGTTTTCCATCTTTCATCATTATTTATCTATTTTCCTTTAATAATCTGTGTTCCATAATTTTATTGGTTATTTGTTAGGTAAGGTAAATTATGTTGTTGATTTGAGTTTTAGACCTATGAAAAAGAAGAAAATTTTATTTTAAAAATTCACCACGTGCCTTGATTATTTTTATATTGATAATTTCTTATTTAATTTAATATTCATTTTCTTGACATATCTATTTAAGTTAGATGGTAAAATAAATGAAGTTATTTGAACTCCACTTATGTTGGGCACATTAAAATTATTTTAAGAACGACTCACTATATAAATAAGTTAAAATTGAACATATTTTGAAACTTATCATCAATTTTTTGAGTTCGGCTCGAACTTAGTTCCATAAACTTAAATGTATAATACAATATCAAGTTATTTGAACTCAGTTTGATTAAAGCTCATTTGTGTTCGGCTCAAATGGTAAACGAAGATCATCTTTTGTTGATAAAAAAAAAAAAAAAGACCAACTCAAATATATTTTTAAACTCATTAAATTTTTCAAATTGAACTTGAAAAATATTTTGTTGTGCCTTTGGAGATGTTTTAGGTTTCTATTTAAGAGATGTTAAGTCCAACTTTAGGCCCTACAGAAGATATGGCCCCACACCACACGTAGATCGTGTTCACAAAAGCCATCCGTCCCACAAAAGTCCCTCATCGTTCTCTATTTTTGATACTAATCTCGTCATCATGTTTTAAGTATGTTCTACTAGGGTCTTGTTTGGTTCTTTGTTACGTTGTTCTACATTTTTGTAATTTTGTTAGGTTTTGAAATATAACTAAATTTCACACATCTTTTCCTTTTTACTTTCCAAATCTTTGGTCAAATTTATGAACCAAACATAGCCTAAAGCAATAAAATGGTGGCATTATTTTTGTTACACGCACCCCAAAAAAGGAAAATATTATATGAACTATGACAACTCAACTTAGGGATAAACTTTTTGATTTTTACTATTTTATTCTTTCAAGCTGTTAGATAGTAATATTCAAGCAAATGTCAAAGTATTAAATTGGAAAGATTCAAAATAAATAAACGTTATCAATACATGGCCAACAATGGTGCCTTTTGGGTAGTGGAAGTCGACCACAGGTCACATTTTGATTATTTAAATTTTTCATTTTGTAAAGTCCGTGTGTATATCATCTAAAAAAAAAAAAAAGATTGATCCAATAATCTTAGCCTATTTAATTTATTACAATTGTATCTAAAAAACAGAATGATAAGTGCGTTTAAAATACATGCAAACATATATATATATATATACACGTATATATACATTTGTGTTTTTGGTTTTACTGGTCATGTGCAACCGAAACTGATGAGGACATTCATACCTGGCTAGTGAAGAGGGATTGTGTTTCTGATCTAGAGGTGAAAAAGCTTTTGAGGCTCTGCAAATCTTCAAGTGTCAAACTCGTTAGTTGAAGGAACGAGTTGGTATTATTGTTGTTTTCTGCTTTTTCTTCTTCTTCCCCCTCATTCTTCAATACTACTACTTTCAGCTCTTCACAATGACTAACCTCAAGTTGTTCTAGTTTTGGTAATTGTCGGGGCATATTGGACGAACCGACATTCACCAGTTTCTCACAGCTCCGGATGGTCACGTTTCTCAATTGTCGAAAAGACTCTGATGGAAGTAATTTCCTATCCCATATCTCTGTTATCATTGTTAGTCCATCAATATCCAATCTCTCCAAGGCAGGGAATGTAACCTGCAACATTCATAACAGAATTGTTAAACATTAGACTCCAAGGTCAGCATTATAACAAGCAGTACAATGTATCCCAATAAATTTATGTTAGTCTTAATTAGTCAATAATTGAAGTCTAATAAATTGATTTTACTATGTTCCAATTAATGCCAAAACTTAAATTGTTGGTTCCATAACAGTTAATATGATTTTGTTTTATGTAATGGACACTATAATAGATTGGAAGTAACAAATCTTTTTGTTGCATTGGTGCAACCTTTTGTCCTCATTGTGCAATAGGTGTTGTGCACGAGTTGGTTTGATTGCTTTGACAGCAAATCATCAATTGAATATATTAAGAAAATTTCAACCAACTATAAATCCACCCTTTCTCAAAATTGATGGGTTCGACAGATTAAAAGTACAAAATGAGAGAAAATCAGGCTTCACATTATTTTCACATTTCATTGTGATTTTTTCTATTTGACTTTGATAATCTATGTTCTATGATTTTATGAAAGGGAATCGTTTGTCTCCAATTGAAATTTCAACTGGACCAGACAGTTGAGATCTCTTACCGATAAAAGTCATTAAACAGAGGTCTCTTACTGCTGCGAGTTTATGAAAAAATTTAAATAAACGAAGAGTTAAAATAATGGGCAAATGCATTTCATAAACTGTTACTGGTAAGAGACCTCCGTTTAATGACTGTTATCAGTAAGAGACCTTAACTGTCTGTTCCGTTTGAACTTTAAACTACAGAAAAGACAAATCCATTATAAAAACACACCATTTGAGGTTTATTTAAAACCTTGAATTTTACTATTTTATTTTTTCAAGTTTTTAGATAGTAATATTCAAGCAAATGTCAAAGTATTAAATTGGAAAAATTTTCACATTTCATCGTGATTTTTTCTATTTGACTTTGATAATCTATGTTCTATGATTTTATGAAAGGGAATCGTTTGTCTCCAATTGAAATTTCAATTGGACCAGACAGTTGAGATCTCTTACCGATAAAAGTCATTAAACGGAGGTCTCTTACAGCTGCGAGTTTATGAAAAGATTTAAATAAACAAAAAGTTAAAATAATGGGCAAATGCATTTCATTAACTCTTACTGGTAAGAGACCTCCGTTTAATGACTGTTATCAATAAGAGACCTTAACTGTCTGTTCCGTTTGAACTTTAAACTACAGAAAAGACAAATCCATTATAAAAACACACCGTTTGAGGTTTATTTAAAACCTTGAATTTTACTATTTTATTTTTTCAAGTTTTTAGATAGTAATATTCAAGCAAATGTCAAAGTATTAAATTGGAAAATATGAAATATTCAAAATAAATACACAAATCAATACATGGCCAACGAGGGTGCCATTCGGGCCGTGTGAGTGCACCATCGATCACGTTTTGATGATTTAAAATTTTCATTTTGTAAAGTCCTTAGTGTATATCATCTAAAAAAAAAGATCGATCCAATATTCTTAGCCTATTTAATTTATTACAATTGCATCTGAAAAAATGAATGCTAAGTGTGTTTAAAAAAAATTAAATAAAATAAAAACCATACTTTTGTTTAATGACAAGCACGATAAATTGAAAAGGCTAAAATTATATAAATTGATTAAATTTTTTTTGCGGATGATATAAACGAAGAATCCTAAAAAATGCATGGTTCAAATAATTAAAAAGAGAGTCGTAGTGGGCCCACGGGCCCGAACAACACATTTGAGTCTAGATTATTGACACGAGAGAAGCCTAATCTAAGTAAAATACATACATACATACATACATACATACATACATACATACATATGTATATATATATAGGTATATATACATTTGTGTTTCTGGTTTTATAGGTCATGTGCAACCAAAACTGATGAGGACATTCATACCTGGCTAGTGAAGAGGGATTGTGTTTTTGATCTAGAGGTGAAAAAGCTTTTGAGGCTCTGCAAAGCTACAAGTGTCAAACTCGTTAGTTGAAGGAACGAGTTGGTATTATTGTTGTTTTCTGCTTTTTCTTCTTCTTCCCCCTCATTCTTCAATACTATTACTTTCAGCTCTTCACAATGACTAACATGAAGTTGTTCTAGATTTGGTAATTGTCGGGGCATATTGGACGAACCGACATTCACCAGTTTCTCACAGCTGCAGATGGCCACGTTTCTCAATTGTCGAAAAGACGCTGATGGAAGTAATTTCCTATCCCATATCTCTGATATCATTGTTAGTCTATCAATAACCAATCTCTCCAAGGCAGGGAATGTAACCTGCAACATTCATAACAGAATTGTTAAACATTAGACTCCAAGGTCAGCATTATAACAAGCAGTACTATGTAGCCCAATAAATTTATGTTAGTCATAATTAGTCAATAATTGAAGTCTAATAAATTGATTTTACTATGTTCCAATTAATGCCAAAACTTTAATTGTTGGTTCCATAACAGTTAATATGATTTTGTTTTATGTAATGGAAACTATAATAGATTGGAAGTAACAAATCTTTTTGTTGCATTGGTGCAACCTTTTGTCCACATTGTGCAATAGGTGTTGTGCACAAGTTGGTTTGATTGCTTTGACAACAAATCATCAATTGAATATATTAGGAAAATTTCAACCAACTATAAATCCACCCTTTCTGAAAATTGATGGGTTCGGCAGATTAAAAGTACAAAATGAGAGAAAATCAGGCTTCACATTATTTTCACATTTCATCGTGATTTTTTCTATTTGACTTTGATAATCTATGTTCTATGATTTTATGAAAGGGAATCGTTTGTCTCCAATTGAAATTTCAATTGGACCAGACAGTTGAGATCTCTTACCGATAAAAGTCATTAAACGGAGGTCTCTTACAGCTGCGAGTTTATGAAAAGATTTAAATAAACAAAAAGTTAAAATAATGGGCAAATGCATTTCATTAACTCTTACTGGTAAGAGACCTCCGTTTAATGACTGTTATCAATAAGAGACCTTAACTGTCTGTTCCGTTTGAACTTTAAACTACAGAAAAGACAAATCCATTATAAAAACACACCGTTTGAGGTTTATTTAAAACCTTGAATTTTACTATTTTATTTTTTCAAGTTTTTAGATAGTAATATTCAAGCAAATGTCAAAGTATTAAATTGGAAAATATGAAATATTCAAAATAAATACACAAATCAATACATGGCCAACGAGGGTGCCATTCGGGCCGTGTGAGTGCACCATCGATCACGTTTTGATGATTTAAAATTTTCATTTTGTAAAGTCCTTAGTGTATATCATCTAAAAAAAAAGATCGATCCAATATTCTTAGCCTATTTAATTTATTACAATTGCATCTGAAAAAATGAATGATAAGTGTGTTTAAAAAAAATTAAATAAAATAAAAACCATACTTTTGTTTAATGACAAGCACGATAAATTGAAAAGGCTAAAATTATCAAATTGATTTAATTTTTTTTGCGGATGATATAAACGAAGAATCCTAAAAAATGCATGGTTCAAATAATTAAAAAGAGAGTCGTAGTGGGCCCACAGGCCCGAACAACACATTTGAGTCTAGATTATTGACACGAGAGAAGCCTAATCTAAGTAAAATACATACATACATACATACACATATATATATATAGGTATATATACATTTGTGTTTCGGGTTTTATAGGTCATGTGCAACCAAAACTGATGAGGACATTCATACCTGGCTAGTGAAGAGGGATTGTGTTTCTGATCTAGAGGTGAAAAAGCTTTTGAGGCTCTGCAAAGCTATAAGTGCCAAACTCGTTAGTTGAAGGAACGAGTTGGTATTATTGTTGTTTTCTGCTTTTTCTTCTTCTTCCCCCTCATTCTTCAATACTATTACTTTCAGCTCCTCACAATGACTAACCTCAAGTTGTTCTAGTTTTGGTAATTGTCGGGGCATATTGGACGAACCGACATTCACCAGTTTCTTACAGCTCCGGATGGTCACGTTTCTCAATTGTCGAAAAGACTCTAATGGAAGTAATTTCCTATCCCATATCTCTGTTATCATTGTCAGTCCATCAATATCCAATCTCTCCAAGGCAGGGAATGTAACCTGCAACATTCATAACATAATTGTTAAACATTAAACTCCAAGGTCAGCATTATAACAAGCAGTACAATGTAGCCCAATAAATTTATGTTAGTCTTAATTAGTCAATAATTGAAGTCCAATAAATTGATTTTACTATGTTCCAATTAATGCCAAAACAAAAATAGTTGGTTCCATAACAGTTAATATAATTTTGTTTTATGTAATGGAAACTATAATAGATTGGAAGTAACAAATCTTTTTGTTGCATTGGTCCAACCTTTTGTCTTCATTGTGCAATAGGTGTTGTGCACGAGTTGGTTTGATTGTTTTGACACCAAATCATCAATTGAATATATTAAGAAAATTTCAACCAACTATAAATCCACCCTTTCTCAAAATTGATGTGTTCGGCAGATTAAAAGTACAAAATGAGAGAAAATCAGGCTTCACATTATTTTCACATTTCATCGTGATTTTTTCTATTTGACTTTGATAATCTATGTTCTATGATTTTATGAAAGAGAATCGTTTGTCTCCAATTGAAATTTCAACTGGACCAGACAATTGAGATCTCTTACTGATAAAAGTCATTAAACGGAGGTCTCTTACCGCTGTGTGTTTATGAAAAGAATTAACTAAACGAAGAGTTAAAATAATGGGCCAATGCATTTCATAAACTCATACTTGTAGGAGACCTCCGTTTAACGACTATTATCAGTAAGAGACCTTAACTGTCTATTCCGTTTGAATTTTCAACTACAGAAAAGACAAAACCCTTATAAAAACACACCATTTGAGGTTTATTTAAAACCTTGAATTTTACTATTTTATTTTTTCAAGTTTTTAGATAGTAATATTCAAGCAAATGTCAAAGTATTAAATTGGAAAATATGAAAGATTCAAAATAAATACACAAATCAATACATGGCCAACAAGGGTGCCTTTCGGGCCGTGTGAGGCCACCATGGGCCACGTTTTGATGATTTAAAATTTTCATTTTGTAAAGTCCTTAGTGTATATCATCTAAAAAACAAGATCAATCCAATAATCTTAGCCTATTTAATTTATTACAATTGGATCTGACAAAACGAATGATAAATGTGTTTTAAAAAAAAATCAAATAAAATAAAAACTATCCTTTTGTTTAATAACAAACACGATAAATTGAAAAGGCTAAAATTATCAAATTGATTTAATTTTTTTTGCGGATGATATAAATGAAGAATCCTAAAAAATGCATGGTTCAAATAATTAAAAAGAGAGTCGTAGTGGGCCCACGGGCCCGAACAACACATTTGAGTCTAGATTATTGACACGAGAGAAGCCTAATCTAAGTAAAATACATACAGACATACATACATACATACATACATACATACATACATACATACATATATATATAGGTATATATACATTTGTGTTTCTGGTTTTACAGGTCATGTGCAACCAAAACTGATGAGGACATTCATACCTGGCTAGTGAAGAGGGATTGTGTTTCTGATCTAGAGGTGAAAAAGCTTTTGAGGCTCTGCAACTCTTTAAGTGTCAAACTCGTTAGTTGAAGGAACGAGTTGGTATTATTGTTATTTTCTGCTTTTTCTTCTTCTTCCCCCTCATTCTTCAATACTATTACTTTCAGCTCCTCACAATGACTAACCTTAAGTTGTTCTAGATTTGGTAATTGTCGGGGCATATTGGACAAACCGACATTCACCAGTTTCTCACAGCTCCGGATGGTCACGTTTCTCAATTGTCGAAAAGACTCTGATGGAAGTAATTTCCTTTCCCATATCTCTGTTATCATTGTTAGTCTATCAATATCCAATCTCTCCAAGGCAGGGAATGTAACCTGCAACATTCATAACATAATTGTTAAACATTAGACTCCAAGGTCAGCATTATAAAAAGCAGTACAATGTAGCCCAATAAATTTATGTTAGTCTTAATTAGTCAATAATTGAAGTCTAATAAATTGATTTTACTATGTTCCAATTAATGCCAAAACTTTAATTGTTGGTTCCATAACAGTTAATATGATTTTGTTTTATGTAATGGAAACTATAATAGATTGGAAGTAACAAATCTTTTTGTTGCATTGGTCCAACCTTTTGTCCTCATTGTGCAATAGGTGTTGTGCACGAGTTGGTTTGATTATTTTGACAACAAATCATCAATTGGATATATTAAGAAAATTTCAACCAACTATAAATCCACCATTTCTCAAAATTGATGGGTTCGGCAGATTAAAAGTACAAAATGAGAGAAAATCAGGCGTCACATTATTTTCAAATTTCATCGTGATTTTTTCTATTTGACTTTGATAATCTATGTTTTACGATTTTATGAAAGGGAATCGTTTGTCTCCAATTGAAATTTCAACTGGACCAAACAGTTGAGATCTCTTACCGATAAAAGTCATTAAACGGAGGTCTCTTACCGCTGCGAGTTTATGAAAAGATTTAACTTAACGAAGAGTTAAAATAATGGGCCAATGCATTTCATAAACTCTTACTGGTAGGAGACCTCCGTTTAATGACTGTTATCAGTAAGAGACCTTAACTGTATGTTCCATTTGAACTTTCAACTACAGAAAAGACAAAACCCTTATAAAAACACACCATTTGAGGTTTATTTAAAACCTTGAATTTTACTATTTTATTTTTTCAAGTTTTTAGATAGTAATATTCAAGCAAATGTCAAAGTATTAAATTTGAAAATATGAAACATTCAAAATAAATACACAAATCAATACATGGCCAACAAGGGTGCCTTTCGGGGCTGTGGGAGTCCACCATGGGCCATGTTTTGATGATTTAAAATTTTCATTTTGTAAAGTCCTTAGTGTATATCATCTAAAAAACAAGATCGATCCAATAATCTTAGCCTATTTAATTTATTACAATTGCATCTGAAAAAATGAATGATAAGTGTGTTTTAAAAAAAGTTTAAATAAAATAAAAACCATCCTTTTGTTTAATGACAAGCACGATAAATTGAAAAGGCTAAAATTATAGCGATCCCGGTCTTTCCCCATTTGGTTATTGTATCCGGACTTAGGTTCCGTGGAACTCGTTGTTGTATATATTTTGTTGTCATCCTTTAATTCCTTATTTTTGAGTTATAGGATGTGTTAGGCAGGTTTGTTACAGGTTGGGTGTGTTTGGAAATAAATGGTTGCTGCCCAGATTTTAGTGTCTTCGCTCGAGCGAGAACTTTGTCGCTCGAGCAAGCTCCTTGTTTTAGATCCTTCGCTCGAGCCAAGGTTTGTTCGCTCGAGCGAGAGTTGAGTTTTGTATCTGGTGGCTCGAGCAAGAAGTTCTTCGCTCAAGCTTGCGTCTGCGTCTGGTTCTGAACCTGAGAGTTGCATTTCTTGGCTCGAGCGAACTTTTCTTCGCTCGAGTGAGCAAGGTGTATGTTTTGAGTTTCTTCGCTCGAGCAAGCATTCTGTCGCTCAAGCGTGCTTCTGGGTTGCAGACATGAAGCTTCGAATTGTTGGCTCGAGCGAGCTTTCTTCGCTCGAGCGAGGGTTCTTTGTATCTGGTCGCTCGAGTGACCAATCCTTCGCTCGAGCGAGCCTGTGTTATATCAGTAGGCAGCAGCGAGTAAACACTTCACTTTTTCATCTCTTTTTTTTTGTAAACCCTAGATCCAAGCTCTCTCTCTCTCTCTACATACTCTCTCTCTAGGGATTCATCTAGTTTAGGTGTGTTTCTACCCTAGGTTCTTTGTAAGAAAGATAGAGAGTGGCTTGGGCTTCGTTTTAATCTGAAAAATCTTGAATTTGGAGCACTTTGGATTTTGGTCATCTTCTCCATTTGAGCTCTTCATTTTGAGGTAGGGATACCCTACTCCATCTTATGAGCTTTGTCTTTAATTTTTGACATTTTGATAAGTTGGGGTTGTTTGGTAATTTTGGAAAAGTTAGGGATTGATTTGCAAATTATAGAAAAGGGGGTTTTCAAAGTGTTAACTCCTATGGGTGTATGAGACCAACAAAAATGGGATTAATGTTGTTGTATTGGTGAAATCAAACCTTAGGGTTGATATGTGAAATATGGGAAAATGCCCTAATTATTATGATAAATTAATTTATATAATTAATTTTGGGAAATGAGAAATTGAGTTGAGAATATTGAAATTGGAAAAGTACGAGATTAAATGGTGTAGTTGGATTAATTTATCACGCACCTATGAAAATGTTGATATTATATCCATTTGGTGCTTTTAATTTCTGTTTAGAAATAACTGCTTTGGGCTATCGGTGGAGGATAATCTTGAATGTTGTAGGCAATGCATGATGATTAGGCGAACTAAAACTAATCAATTGAATATGTCATTAATTATGGCAGCTGGAAGAATACATCAAATTTATGTATTGATTGGCCTTGTATATGATATGTGTTTATATACATTGTGTTGTGTGGGAGGCTATAGGGAATGTACTCTACGGTTTAGGGGAAGATAGGGGATGGACTCCTAAACCGGACATTGTTTGGGAAGAGATAGGGGATGTACTCCATTGATACAGCAAATATGTGTATCTATTGACGTATTGATATAGTAAATCTGTATATCATATATGAAGTATGGAAGTGTTTTGTTTGAGATTGATACAGCAATTATGTGTATCTATTGTGAAGTAAGAAGTGTTTCATACGAGTTGTTATTAAATTATCTTGGCAGGTTCTGAGCCACGTTTATGGAATGAGTTGATAAGTAAAGGAAAATGAAATGTAACATGGACACAAGTGTCATGGAACTGTATTGAGATATAACTGATTTTATAAGTGTTAACCATCTATCAAATGCTATTGTTTTAGTCATTGTTTATATTTGGTTTAGTATATCTCTATTGGGCTGTGGCTCACCCTATATGGGACATCATTTTCAGGTCCAGGTGATATGCCACCTCCAAGGACATAGCTTGGAAGGTTTTGGGAGTTGAAGACTCTTTTGTTGTTTTGTTATCTTTTGTTGTATTACATGTAAATTCAGGCCAATGGCTTAATATGATATGAGTTAGTACTCTCTTTTGTGTAACCAAGTGTTGGCTTAGAAAGTTGTAAGCCGTTGGGCATTTACTTTTGTTGTCAACATGTAATACCTTTGTAAGGACTACTCTGATGAATGGAAAAGTGTTTATTTCTTGAACATCAATGCATGTTAGGAATGGTGGGTTTTATGTATTATTTTGAGGGCGTTACAACTTGGTATCAGAGCGTACCGGGTTCGAATACTTTGGGTACGCGGGAAGTGGTTAGTACCACAATGGGTTTGTCTCGCTTGATAGAGACTTAAGTGTAATGTTATGTGCTTATGTGATAACATGTTTATGTGACTACTTGGGTATGGGATTTAGTTTCTAGGATATTGATTGAATCCTTGGGTTTCTGGGAGTCCTTTTGGAAAAGCACTTAATCAATGCTGTTTCTAACTGGAACTCTAGCAACGCCTCGGGACTGTCATTATCCGGAAATGGAATTCGTAAGTGCTTATGTGATTATGTGCTTACGTGGAATGAATTACAGTTGTCCATTGTATTAGGACGTGAGTGTTATAGCTTCGGCACATTTATAAATGTGCTAATGTTCTTCGTTACCTTCATTAGGATGTCAGGACGAGGATGAGGATGAGGATGTGGAGGTAGACGTGGTAGGTGTGGTAGGCAGGAGATGCCTTTACCGGATGGGATTCCGGCACAGTAGGAGGGTGTTGGCCAGGCCAATGTGGCCGAGCCAGTAGGTCAGCAGGCCATGGGTGCCTTAGCCCGCGAGATAGTAGGAGCATTCATGGAATCCATGGGTATGCTCAGAGCTGAGAATCCAGTTCAGGCTCCAGTTCAAGCCCAGGTTGTTGATGCAGGGCCTTCCTTTCTAAAGAGGGAGTTTTTCCGGTCTAATCCGGATGAGTTTTTAGGGGATCCGAAAGAGCCACTTAAGGCTGATGAGTGGTTGGAGCAAATAACTATGACGTTTGAGATGCTTGGCATCGAAGACAGGGCTTTGAATGTGAACTTGGCGTCCCTCCAGCTAAAGGGGGATGCGGGTCAATGGTGGAAGTTCACGAGGGGTAGTATTGGTGGCACTTGGGAGGCCTTTGTAGATGCTTTCCAAGAGAAGTTTCTGTCTCCCGCTGTCAGGGAGAAGTTGAGAGATCAGTTCTGCCAGCTAAAGCAGCTGAGTTCATTAGGAGTCGAGTTTGAGGCCGCATTTACTAGTCTATCCAGGTTTGCACCTGAGCTTGTGGCGTTAGAAGAACGCCGTTGTCTCAAGTTTGAGAGCAAATTGAGGCACGGGCTTAAGATGAGAGTTGGCGGGTCTATGTCTCGGGAGTATAGGTGCCTTGTGGACGCTGCGGCACATATGGAGATTATGATGCATGAGGAGGAGGAGAGGTTGAGGGGCTCCAAGAGGAGTGAGGATGGCTAGGGTGATGGCAGGAGACAGAGGGGTTCTAACCCTCAGCAGTCTCAAAGTGGTTTTGCTAGATCTACCTTTCCAATGCCGAGTGCAGGTTCTGAGAGAGACAGTCAGGGAGACATTACTTGTTACAAATGTGGCCAGCTGGGTCACAAGTCTCTAGCCTGCCCGCAGAGGGGAGGAGGTCAGAGAGCTGCTTCATCTTCGGCTCGACCTCAGAGCCAGAGTCATGGCAGAGGTCAGCCACTGTCTTATTATCAGTGTGGTCAGGCAGGGCACCCGAAGAGGTTTTGCCCGTAGTTGAGTGCCGCATCGGGTGTGTCTGGTTCGAGGCAAACTCGGAGTTTTCAGCCAGCACAGTCTGTTCAGGCCTCGAGGGCCAATCAGGGAGCGTCATCATCTCAGTCTGTGCAGCAGTCTTTTGCTCCTAGGGGTGAGCAGGTAGATCAAAGACCTTCTGGGCGCGTGTATGCTGTTACCGCGCAAGATCTTGTACCTGCTCCATCTGTTATGAGAGGTACCTTCTTGTTTTGCAACTCGATTGCTAATGTGTTGATTGACACGGGTGCATCTCATTCCTTCATATCTGCTGTATTTGCATCTGTTTTGGGGTTGGAGTTGGCGCAGTTAACATCTCCTATATGTGTTGTATCACCTGTTGGGGGTGAATTGATTTTGAAACAAGGGTGTCGAGGCTGTGATATAGAGGTCGCCGACCGACGACTTCCTTTTCCTTTTGTAGTTATGCCTATGTCGGGTTTTGATGTTATTTTGGATATGGACTGGCTATCGTCATACCGAGCTGTTATCAATTGTTACCGCCAGAGGGTCACAGTATGTACCTTGAGCGGGGATTGTTTCCATTTCTTGGGGGATCGGGTTGGTAGTGTTTTGCCACCGGTGTATGATCCGCGAGGGCGGAGTGAGCTTAGTGGTCTTCTTGCTAGCTTTATGAGTAGTGAGTGTGATGAGACCCAGACCGTATTGCCGAGGGTGGTTTGTGAGTATTCGGATGTCTTTCCCGAGGATCTTGTTAGTTTACCACCTCATCGAGAGATTGAGTTCTCTATTGACTTAATGCCCGGCACGGCACCGATTTCTATGGCACCTTATCGTTTTGCCCCAACTGAGTTGAGTGAGTTGAAGATTCAACTCCAGGAGTTACTAGATAAGGGCTTTATTCGCCCTAGTGTTTCACCGTGGGGAGCACCGGCCCTCTTTGCTAAAAAGAAAGATGGAGCCTTGAGACTTTGTATCGATTACCGGAAGTTGAATCGGGCTACGGTTAAAAATAAGTACCCTATGCCTCGTATTGATGATTTGTTTGACCAGTTGATGTATAGCGACCCCGGTCTTTTCCCATTTGTTTATTGTATCCAGACTTAGGTTCCGTAGATTCGGTCATTGTATAATTGTTGTTATTGTCCCTTATTTTCTTATTTGGAGTTATAGGATGTGTTGGGCAGGTTTGTTTCAGGTTGGTTGGGTTTAGAAATCCAGTGTTGCTGCCCAGAATTTTGACTCTTCGCTCGAGCGAGCAGTTCTTCACTCGAGCGAGCTCTTTGTTTTGGTCCGTCGCTCGAGCCAGGGTTTCTTCGATCGAGCGAGGATTGCGTTTTGTAGTAAGACCTGAGAGCAGAGGTTTTTGGCTCGAGCGAGCTTTTCTTCGCTCGAGCGAGTTAGTTCGTTCTTCGCTCGAGCGTTCTTCGCTCGAGCGAGCTTTTCTTCGCTCGAGCGAGCTTTTCTTCGCTCGAGCGAGCTTTTCTTCGCTCGAGCGAGCTTTTCTTCGCTCGAGCGAGCTTTTCTTCGCTCGAGCGAGCTTTTCTTCGCTCGAGCGAGCTTTTCTTCGCTCGAGCGAGTTAGTTCGTTCTTTGCTCGAGCGGGAGTTCCTTCGCTCGAGCGTGTGTCTGGTTACAGACCTGAGGGTTTGAGTTCTTCGCTCGATTTTGGTATATTGATATGTTGGGGTTACTTTGATAATTTTGGGAAAAACCCTAGTTGAATTAATAAATTAATTTGTATATTTAATTCATGGAAATGGGGAATTCATTGATTAAATGGCGTAGTTGGTTAATTTAAATCACTCGTCTATTGAATTGTTGGTATATTTATTTCCAAGTCTAGAAATAATTGTTTTGGGCTATCGGTGGAGGATAGTCGTGCTTGTTGTAGACTCTGCATGTGGATTAGGGATAACTGAAACTAATCATTGATTAAGTCATCAATTTTGACTGCTGAATTAATACAGACATTATGTGTATTGATTGTGTGTTGTGTATGTTATGTGTTTGCATACATTGTTTTGTGTGGGAGGAGATAGGGGGTGTACTCCACGGTTTAGGGGAAGATAGGGGATGGACCTCTAAACCGGATTTTGTTTTGGGAGGAGATAGGGGATGGACTCCATTAGCATCACTTTTATGTGTGCTTATTTATATAGAAGTGTTTTATTGATACAGCACTAAAATGTGTATCAAATGGGAAGTATGAAGTGTTTTGATATGAGCATGAGTCTCATTTGTTTTGTTGATATTGGAAGTAATGTGAATGTGATATATAATTCACTGTTGTAAGTTTGGCCAGGTTCTGAGCCATGTTGATAATAATAGAAAGGGAAATATGTCTTAGACATTAGTGTCATGAGACTGTTTAATGATAAAATTGATTATCTTGGTTAACCATCTATTGAATGCTATAGCTTTATTCAATGCTTATATTTGGTTTAGTATTTTTTCTACTGGGCTGTGGCTCACCCTTTATGGGAACATCATTTTCAGGTTCAGGTGATAAGCTCCCTCCAAGGACTTAGCTTGGGAGGGTTTGGCTTCTGGATTTTGAGGAAGACTATCTTTAGTTAATTGTCTTTATTTATTAGTACATGTAAACATTCAAGCCTAGGGCTTTTCTTGTACTAAGTTAGAACTCATATTTTTGTATCCAAGTGTTGGCTTGGAAAGATGTAAGCCTCTAGGGCATTTTATTTGATGTTACATGTAATGCTTTTATTTAGTAATACTCTGATGAATGAATTAATAAAATGTTTTCATTAAATAATGCATGTCAATGATATATATAATGGGTTTATTTTGAGGGCGTTACATGATGAGTTCCCGTTGTTTCTCTAAGATAGACTTGAGATCGGGTTACCACCAGTTGAGGGTCAGGGAGGAGGATATTCCGAAGACAGCATTCCGTACACGGTATGGCCACTATGAGTTTCTGGTGATGCCTTTTGGGCTCACCAATGGACCGGCAGTCTTTATGGACTTGATGAATCGGATATTCTGGGAATTCCTAGATCGTTTTGTGGTCGTTTTCGTGGACGACATTCTGATTTATTCACCTTCTGAGGAGGAGCAGGAGGAACACTTGAGAGTGGTGCTGGAGTTGCTTAGAGCCCATAGGCCGTATGCCAAGTTTGGAAAGTGTGAGTTATGGCTAGGAGAGGTCAAGTTCTTAGGCCATGTGGTTTCCGGGGAAGGGGTGTCTGTTGATACATCCAAGATTGAGGCAGTGCAAGATTGGGCACAACCTAAGAGTGTTTTTGAGATCCGCAGTTTTCTGGGATTAGCTGGGTATTACCGCCGGTTTGTGAAGGATTTCTCCGGGCTAGCTTCGTCGTTGACTAGGTTGACACGGAAAGGGGTCAAATTTATGTGGAGTGAGACTTGCGAAAAGTCGTTCTAGGAATTGAAAGTTAGATTGACCACCGCTCCGGTCTTGATTATCCCGGAGAGAGGGTTGGGTTATGCGGTTTATTGTGATGCTTCACGAGAGGGTTTGGGTTGTGTGTTGATGCAAGAGGGGAAAGTCGTAGCCTATGGCTCGCGGCAGTTGTAAATACACGAGAGGAATTACCCTACACATGATCTAGAGTGAGCAGCTGTGATTTTTGCCTTGAAGATTTGGAGGCACTACCTTTATGGTGAGAGGTTCGAGGTATTCTCAGATCATAAGAGTCTGAAATATCTGTTTACACAGAAAGACTTGAACTTGAGGCAGAGGAGGTGGATGGAGTTTATTGAGGATTACGACTTCGAGTTACATTATCATTTGGGGAAGGCCAATGTTGTGGCCAATGCCCTTAGCAGAAAATCCATTAGTGATGTAGCCTGTATAGCCATCCGGGAATGGAAGATGTTGGGTGCACTTGGCGAGTTTGATTTGCTTCTAGCGAATCTATTGAGGCTGTGGCCTTGTTTTCTGTTGTTGCGCAGCCTACACTTGTGACTCGAGTGTTAGAGGCACAAAGAAGTGACCTTGAGGTAGAATCCCTCCAAGAGAAGATCTCCAGTGGGAAAGTTGAGAAGGGTTTATCTGTGTATCCCGACCTGTGTGTGAGATACCAAGACCGATGGTTTGTACCGGAGTCTTGCTGAGAGGAGGTACTCCGAGAGTTTCACCATTCACGCCTTACGGTGCATCCTGGAGGCACTAAGATGTATCGAGATTTGGGTCACCAGTTTTGGTGGCGGGGTATGAAGAAGGATGTGGCGGTTTTTGTGTCTAAGTGCCTTACTTGTCAGCAAGTGATGGCCGAACATCAGAGGCCAGCGGGTTTGTTACAACCCTTGTCGATTGCCGAGTGGAAGTGGGAGCATGTCACTATAGACTTCGTTGTAGGTCTTTCGAGGACTCAGCGGGGTAGTGATGCTATTTGGGTGGTTGTAGACCGGTTGACTAAGTCGGTGCACTTTATCCCTATGCGCGTGAGAGATTCGGTAGATCATCTCGCCGACTTGTATATTCGGGACATAGTGAGGTTGCACGGGGTCCCAGTGTCGATCGTCTCAGATAGAGACCCACGTTTTACTGCGAGGTTGTGGTAGAGTTTGCAGAGTGCCTTGGGCACTAGGTTGACCTTTAGCACGGCTTATCATCCTCAGACTAACGGGCAGTCCGAGCGTACTATTCAGATCCTTGAGGATATGCTTCGAGGTTGTGTTCTTGACTTTAGTAGGTCGTGGGAGAGGCACTTGCCCTTGGTGGAGTTTGTCTACAACAACAGTTTTCAGTCGAGTATCGGTATGGCACCGTTTGAGGCCTTGTATGGCCGACCTTGTAGGTCTCCAGTTTGTTGGGCCAAGGTGGGTGATGCACCTTTGTTGGGCCCGGAGTTGGTGAGGGAAACGAAGGAGAAAGTTGAGCTTATTCGTAAGAGGCTTGTTATAGCCCAGAGTCGTCAAAAATGTTATGCCGACCGTAGGAGGAGGCCTTTGGCATTTAAGGTGGGCGATCACATGTTTCTGAAGATATCACCCAAGCAGGGTTTGATGAGATTTGGTAAGAGAGGGAAGTTGTCCCATCGATTTATTGGCCCTTTTGAGATCCTTGGGAGGATTGGCGAGGTTGCCTACCGTTTAGCTTTGCCGCCGCAGTTGTCCGGAGTTCATGACGTGTTTCATGTTAGTATGCTTCGGAAGTACGAGCCAGATCCATCACATGTATTGGATTGGACCGACTTAGAGGTTGACGAGGATGCCTCGTATGAGGAGAGACCGGTTTGGGTCCTGGATAGACGGGATCAAGTCTTGCGAGGCAAGACCATCCCCTTGGTGAAAGTTTTGTGGAAACATCACGGGGTAAAGGAAGCCATTTGGGAATGTGAGTTGGAGGTCCGAGAGAAATATCCGGATCTATTTGTGGATGCTTGAGTATATGTTGTATATTTTATTGTGTTGTTAAACTTTAAGAGCATTGAATGTATCTTAAGTTGTAAAACATTCTATATTTTTCGGTTTATGGAAGTATTGTAGAACTTGCCTTAAAATGGAAGTTTATTATAACGTTGTATATGTTGAATGTGTTGTAGAAATGGAAATATATCACGCACATGGAATATGTTATGAAAATTGTTGGATTTGAAGGAAATGCATGTTGTAATATATATTGTAATTTGCCTCTTGAATAGAGATGGAATGATCAGTAATGGGTCAAGTTATGGAATTTTGAATCGTAATATTATTGAAAAGTGAGAAAAACTTGTTTTTGAAAACTCGTACTTAATTTCGGGAACGAAATTCTTTAAGGGGGGAGGTTGTAGCGATCCCGGTCTTTCCCCATTTGGTTGTTGTATCCGGACTTAGGTTCCGTGGAACTCATTGTTGTATATATTTTGTTGTCATCCTTTAATTCCTTATTTTTGAGTTATAGGATGTGTTGGGTAGGTTTGTTACAGGTTGGGTGTGTTTGGGAACAAATGGTTGCTGCCCAGATTTTGGTGTCTTCGATTGAGCGAGAACTTTGTCGCTCGAACGAGCTCCTTGTTTTAGATCCTTCGCTCGAGCCAAGGTTGGTTCGCTCGAGCGAGAGTTGAGTTTTGTATCTGGTGGCTCGAGCGAGAAGTTCTTCACTCGAGCTTGCATCTGCGTCTGATTCTGAACCTAAGAGTTGCATTTCTTGGCTTGAGCGAGCTTTTCTTCGCTCGAGTGAGCAAGGTGTATGTTTTGAGTTTCTTCGCTCGAGCGAGCATTCTGTTGCTCGAGCGTGCTTCTGGGTTGCAGACCTGAAGTTCGAATTGTTGGCTCAAGCGAGTCTTTCTTCGCTCGAGCGAGGGTTCTTTGTGTCTGGTCGCTCGAGCGACCAATCCTTCGTTCGAGCAAGCCTGTGTTATATCGGTAGGCAGCAGCGGGTAAACACTTCACTTTTTCATCTCTTTTGTTTTGTAAACCCTAGATCCGAGCTCTCTCTCTCTCTACATACTCTCTCTCTAGGGATTCATCTAGTTTAGGTGTGTTTCTACCCAAGGTTCTTTGTAAGAAAGATAGGGGTGGCTTGGGCTTCGTTTTAATCTGAAAAATCTTGGATTTGGAGCACTTTGGATTTTGGTCATCTCCTCCATTTGAGCTCTTCGTTTCGAGGTAGGGATACCCTACTCCATCTTATGAGCTTTGTCTTTAATTTTTGACATTTTGATATGTTGGGGTTGTTTGGTAATTTTGAAAAAGTTAGGGATTGATTTGCAAATTATAGAAAAGGGGGTTTTCAAAGTGTTAACTCCTATGGGTGTATGAGACCAATAAAAATGGGATTAATGTTGTTGTATTGGTGAAATCAAACCTTAGGGTTGATATGTGAAATATGGGAAAATGCCCTAATTATTATGATAAATTAATTTATATAATTAATTTTGAAAAATGAGAAATTGAGTTGAGAATATTGAAATTGGAAAAGAATGGGATTAAATGGTGTAGTTGGATTAATTTATCACTCACCTATGAAAATGTTGATATTATATCCATTTGGTGCATTAATTTCTGTTTAGAAATAACTGCTTTGGGCTATCGGTGGAGGATAGTCTTGAATGTTGTAGACAATGCATGATGATTAGGCGAACTAAAACTAATCAATTGAATATGTTATTAATTATGGCAGCTGGAAGAATACATCAAATTTATGTATTGATTGGCCTTGTATATGATAGGTGTTTATATACATTGTGTTATGTGGGAGGAGATAGGGGATGTACTCCACGGTTTAGGGGAAGATAGGGGATGGACTCCTAAATCGGACATTGTTTGGGAGGAGATAGGGGATGTACTCCATTGATACAACAAATATGTGTATCTATTGACGTATTGATATAGCAAATCTGTATATCATATATGAAGTATGGAAGTGTTTTGTTTGAGATTGATACAGCAATTATGTGTATCTATTGTGAAGTAAGAAGTGTTTAATACGAGTTGTTATTAAATTATCTGGCCAGGTTCTGAGCCACGTTTATGGAATGAGTTGGTAAGTAAAGGAAAATGAAATGTAACATGGACACAAGTGTCATGGAACTGTATTGAGATATAACTGATTTTATAAGTGTTAACCATCTATCAAGTGCAATAAATTATTTTACTATGTTCCAATTACTGCCAAAACTTAAATTGTTGGTTCCATAACAGTTAATATGATTTTTTTTTATGTAATGGAAACTATAATAGATTGGAAGTAACAAATCTTTTTGTTGCATTGGTGCAACCTTTTGTCCTCATTGTGCAATAGGTGTTGTGCACGAGTTGGTTTGATTGCTTTGACAGCAAATCATCAATTGAATATATTAAGAAAATTTCAACCAACTATAAATCCACCCTTTCTCAAAATTGATGGGTTCGGCAAATTAAAAATACAAAATGAGAGAAAATCAAGCTTCACATTATTTTCACATTTCATCGTGATTTTTTCTATTTGACTTTGATAATCTGTGTTCTATGATTTTATGAAAGGGAATCATTTGTCTCCAATTGAAATTTCAACTGGACCAAACAGTTGAGATCTCTTCCTGATAAAAGTTATTAAACGGAGGTCTCTTACTATTGCGAGTTTATGAAAAGATTTAACTACACTAAGAGTTAAAATAATGGGCCAATGCATTTCATAAACTCTTACTGGTAAGAGACCTCCGTTTAATGACTGTTATCGGTAAGAGACCTTAACTTTTTATTCCGTTTGAACTTTCAACTACAAAAAAGAGAAATCCCTTAAAAAAACACACCATTTCAAGGTTACTTAAAATACAAATTGCCCATGTAATTTTAGAAATTACATCTTGCACTTTTAAGTTTCCAGTTGTTTAACAAATCACTTATTTCATTAATAAAATTATCAAGTCAATTAATATTTTTAATAATGTCATAAATATATTTCAATTTACTATTTAAGTAATTTTATTATTACATAAGAGAGTAATTAGATTTTTTTTTTCTTCTATTAATTATGTTAAACAAAAAATTCTAACAATGGGGTATTTATGATTTCTGGAACCATAAAGAGTAATTTATATTTTAAGAAATATTAAGGAGTGTATTTATAATTTACCTTAATTTTAAATAGTAAAAATCATATGATGCGTGCAAGTATTTGACCTATGGAAAAGAAAAAAAATAAAAATTAATCATCACGTGCCTTTGCTAGTATGGCTTTATTGTTTAGGTTTTTCAGCTCATTTAAGTCAATTGCGATTCTATTTTTTTTTTTTTTATCATCCCAAAAAACTACATTGATGATAAAAAAAAATGTACAAGCATAAAGATTACATCAACAAAGATGAAGGAGTGCAAACAGCATCACAAAAGACCATCACCATCCCAGCTAAGTTGGCACCACGAGGCCCTACCGATCATATGCTAGCACAGCCCGAAGTTGGTGAGAGACCAACTAGCAAATAGAGACAACACCAAAAAAAACAGCAGTAGAACAGAGTTTCTCTGCCTCAAGCCAACTGGGCTCATCCCAACTCAAGGCAATAATGCTCCTCCAAAGCACAACCTGATCTGACTTATATTACAAATGAAATCATTGATTGTGAAATTAAAATCCTTCTGGTGTGGGTTCAAACACAGAGTGATCCTAGTCTTGATCAACTCACACAACTCAAACCAGTTTGGGTTAGCTGCTTTGAAGACGCACTCATTTCTAAGTTGCCTAATTGATCTTCAGTATGGTGTGAATGGAATAATTTGCACTATTATGAGACTCTTGTAGAATTTTTATAGATTGAAATAGAAAATCATGGTCGCAAGATTACTCGGCCTTAAGTATGTAGAAGATTAAACAAAAAATGAGATACAGATGTATCATAAAAGGTAGGTCTCACATCATGTGGACCTCTTATGTTCAAGGATGAATCTAGGATTATCAATGTAGGGGTGCAAAAATATATTTGGAGGTGTAAATTATTATTTTAATTATTTTAGATTTTCTAGCATAGTATATAATATTTTTCAGATTTTTGGGGGGTGCGGTCGCCTCCCTCCACACCCCGCTAGATCCATCCTAGGGACCTCACCCCATGTGAGATATCTATATTATATTATGTGTTTAGTTTTTGTGTTTTTCATATTGATAAAATAAATAAAATACTAAAGTCAAATTGATTGAGCTTTAGGCTGTTATTGATTAATAGCTAGTAACAACTCAAGCCAGTATGCATAGTCCATCAATTAATGTAATTTTTAAATTGGGTCAATGGTTGGGATTGAACCTCCAAGAAGTTTCGTAAGATGTTTTGGGCAGGGGCAAGTAACATTTTCATGATGGCGAGGTTGTGGGAGTTAATCTCTGACCTCCTCTAATTGGCAATCTTATCAATTCAAAAATCTAAATCTGTGGGAGGACCAAAAAAAAAAAAATTTCGAACAACTCTAATAAAAGCATCATTACAAGCCAAAAGGTTTGCATACTGTTGGCAAAATGATTTGACTGTGAACAATGCACCCTTCTCCAGTTTCCCAAGAATTTATCTTCCTCGTTGGCCACCAGATAGACGTTTCCAATTAGATTATACAATTCTTCCAGCATCTCCCTTTACTGCACAAACAAATCCCTTCTAAACTTTTGATTCCATTGAGGACTTGCATCATGCATTTGGCTTGATTGTTAACCGATGTATTGCGTGGATGATTGTGATTGGTTGAGATGTAATTCTATCACACTATATTCGAGATATTCGAAGTAGAACTTGAGTCTTTATAGAAGACAAATTCTTAGGTTGGATAAGTTGAGACTCATGTGAGAGGTCTATCCTAATCCAACTAGGATAGATGAGTCCTAGATTAGTGTTATTTTTGTAGAGAATAAGTTTAGTAAGATTTATAAGATAAGAAGGGCACTGGTTCTCATATAAAATGAGGCACATGTGGATTAAATGCATGTTTTTACAGGTGAGTTAATTGCTTGAGTTGTTACTGTTTGATAATCTTTGAGATATATTGTTACTAACCTAATCGTCGGAGTGCCCCTCAGTTGGTAACAACTAGTTTAGTTCTTTTGTTCTTTGTTTCAAATTTTGAATTCCATCTAGTGCATGTACTTTTTGACTTTATTCACTGAATCTTTATAGAGGATGCAATTTAGTTGTGTCATCAAATTTTAGCACACACAATACCCATTCCATACTTCTGTGATCGCATTCTTGTGAGAGGAAAGCTTAATGGCAAATCACCTAAACCATACATCAATTCTCAAGTTAATATTTAATCCATATCTAACTTTTAAAATCATATTTCCCACCACAATTTTCTGAACTTGCTGTCTTTACAATCAAGACCCACAATTTTACCATTTCTAACACTTTTTCCAAGGTAAATATTCAAATCCTTTACCTTCATCCTTCTCCACAATAACTTTTCTCAATTGGATTGGACTGAAGGATGTTGTTTGGGTCCGTGAGATCCATCATGGGTTCCGTTTTGATAATTCGAATCGTTTATTTTGTCAGGCACTTCGTGTTTTTCATCTACACAAAAAATTAGGTCGATTCCATAATTATAACTTGCCCAGTTTATTACGTTTCTCACTAAAAAAATGTATGATTTACTTTAAAAAACATAATTGTTGTCTATTTTTCTAATGAAAAATTGAACAAGTTAGAGTGATGGGATCAACCTAATTTTTTTTTGGATGAAATAAACGAAGTCCCCAACAAAATTAACCGTTCAAATCATAGAAATGAGACCCGTAGTGGGCCTCACGGGCTCAAAAAGCAAGAGATCCTCCTCCTTCTCAATA
Source organism: Camellia sinensis (assembly GCF_004153795.1). Lineage (NCBI taxonomy): Eukaryota > Viridiplantae > Streptophyta > Magnoliopsida > Ericales > Theaceae > Camellia > Camellia sinensis. Next base: position 562,068 of record NW_021025771.1, read on the forward strand.
AAGGTTGTTTTTTAGGGATCCTTACTCCTATTGATAAATATTATATTGGATCTTATAAAGGGAAAGTCGTCCTACTCATGTTTGAATCTTATTCCTTGTATATTTGTTTGGGTTTTTCTTTTATACTTTTGAAATTTTTTTTTGTATAAATTATATATTATATTTGACTATTATAATTTATTGAGTTTTATTATAATGTCAAATATTATTATTAGTAATAAAAAGTATTACCATAAACAATTGACCGATCTGGCTTATTCCCACTCTTAGCATGACAATATTTCTTGAATACCCTTTTAGATAATATTATTTTAAAACATTTAGTGGAAAAGTAAATCATTACAGATTTTTTTTAAAAATATAATAATACAATTTTGTCCTAAAAGAGAATAAAAACGATATTGTCATACCACAATTATTTTTCCCGCACCTTAACACAATTTAACAAAGTTATTAAATTCTTCATTTCATCAATTACATGGCCTAAATTCAGTTAAAACATACAATTATATAATCCTTCACTTTTAGTAGGAAAATGTGGTGTGTTGAAGAAAGTTGTTTGGACCCCCTTTTTTTTTTAGATGGCGAAAAGTTGTTTAGACAGAAAGGAGTAATATTATGATACACACTCTTTAAATATGCATTTTATAACTAAAGAAAAAAATTACATAATTCTATATTTTCTGAGTTTAAACTTAAAAGAAAATAAAAATAAAATAATAAATAAATAAATAATTATAACCAAACACTACATAAGGTATAACCAAAGATCTCATAAGTCAGAACTAAAATAATGTCATAACTAAAGAAGAAAATTAATCATAACTAAAGAGGAAAATAACATAACTAGGGATACATATGATTTCATGAATCATAACTAAAATAATCATTTTAAATAGTGTGCATTGTAGAATTTCCCGACTTAAAAACATAGTAAATTCCACCTAGAATATTGAAATTAAAAACTTATAGAATCTCCTAAATTAGAGTATATTTTCTGGTGTCTAGGTTTGATGGTAATGTCTGAGTTTGAATCCCATTTACTACAAGATTTTATAATAGAAATATTAGAAAATCACAATTTAAATATTATAATTTATCCAAAATGATGTGACAAGACAGTTATGTCTTATATGACTAGATTTGTGATAAATTAAAAATTGACACTTAACAGATCATACCATTATTGTTGATCAAATTGAAAAGACCTTTTTAAGAGTCTCGAAAGTTTTTCATAGCATAAACGTTAGAATTTTGGAAATTTTCAAGCTACTGCGTGTATCACAACTCAATTGGCATTTTCCATTGATACAATATATGTAACAACCCAAATTTTTAACTATTCTTTAGAATTTATACTAATATTATTTAGTCTCAGTTCATAAAATATATAATTTATTATATATTATTATGTGTAATTTTATAAAATAATATAATTATTAAAAGTTTAGGGGTCAAAATATAAATAATAATAATATAGATAATATAAATAATAATAATAATGGGTGTAGAAGTAAAATAAATAATTAATTTTATGTTGGTAAATAATAAAATGTAATTTAATTAAAAATAAAATTATTTATATAATTATATTAAAATATTGGGTCGAAAGGTAATTATCTTAAATATCTATTAAGGATAAGAACGAATCTATATAATTATTACTGAATCTGCCACGTAGCGCCTTTTTCCCCTATAAATACGGAGGCGCCTGGGGGAGAAAACGGCAGGAAGAAAGAAAAAGAAAGGAAGAGAGAAAGAAAAAGAAAAGGAAAAGAAATAAGAAAGAGAGAAGGAAAGGAGAGAAAGGAAAGGAAAGAATAGTGGAAGTTAAAAGGGTTTTTGATGGTGAAAAGAAAGAGTAAGGTATTAAAGTTAAGGTGAGTTATATTATACCTTGAGTCACCAAAAAGTATTTTACTTATGTTTTGACTTACCAAAATCTATTTTATAAAAGTTATATTTTATTAGTATATTTATAAAAGTTATATTTTATAAAGATTTCAGTTACGTGGTTTTATTTCTGAACCCTATTCGCTTAAAAGGAAACCCATGGATGTGTGTGTTTTGCTTTTAAAGAATATTTGGCTATGACCTTATATGAAAATATGTTTTGTAAGTACCACCACGAGAGTCTCATGCCTTGGGGGACTTAAATAACCATTGGCTTAGTGAGTCCCATGCCTTGGGGGACTGAAATAACCATTGGCTTAGTGAGTCCTATGTCTTGGGGGACTGAAATAACCATGGGCTTAGTGATTGACCACTTTGTGGTCCAGTGTTTGTCGTGGATCCATTGACCAGTGTGGTGCTTGGCACTTAGTGATGTACCGTGGTTATGGTTGTATAGTGATTTTCATATTATATGATCTGAAGTATATATCAAATGATTTTCATATTATGTATGCTATGGATCAAGCTCTTTTTGGCCTAACTAGTTATCCATGGTGAATTTTATGCCTTATACTCTTAGTATAATATTTCTCACTCTGCCATGAGCTTATAGTTTTTTTACCACTTTCAGGTGACATGTCGGGACCAGCGTGTGGAGTAGGCACAAAGCACTTTTATTGATGTATTTTTTTATGTAAAAATCGGCCTTTTTGGTCAATACCTTTTGTAATAAAAATAGAAGCTCCAATGTTATTTTAGTACCCTTATTTAAATATTTCTTCCGCTTGCGTTTATCAATTTGTTTAAAGTTTTGGCCGGAGGTAACCTCGGTTACTGGCCATCACGATGCCTAACCCTTGGGTACGGGGAGCGGGTCGTGACAATATATGCCTTTGTATACTGTTGAATTTTAATTGTCCAGTTTATTATAATATTTCTCATATTTATAATTAATCTTATATCGATTTTAAAAAATAAAAAAAATAAAAAATAACACAAGCATGCTGGCATAAGTTTTTTGCTAGGTGAATTTATCTGTCAGCATAAATTTGAACTAGTAATGCGTATTTTTAACATTTAAAATAAAAAATTTAAATTAATGCTTTGGGGCTTCAGCTAAATTTTACTTCGTATAGATTATGGGTAGGGGGCTAGGAGCACATTAGTTTTGTTTAGTAGCAAATCTAAAAGTAAACCAATCCCTAAAACTTCAGTTGGAATACTTGGGGACAAAAAAAATTGATTAATTAAATTTGATGTGGAAATGAAATAATAGAAATAATTGATATTTCTCTTCATTTATAGAGGGAAGGGAGAAAGAGTTTTAAAAATCAAATTTATGTCCCCAAAATGAAGGGAGAAACATTTGGGGACTAATTTTTGTTAAAAAGTCAAAAAACAGACTTTTGTATCAAAATTTTAAAAATGTGGTTAATAAATACACTTTAAGACAAAACAATTTGGTGCATAAGATATTCACTTTTTTAGACAAATTTTGGTAAAAAAAATGATAATAATTCATTACTAAATATCTAATTTCATTGCTAAACATACAACGATGACACTTTTGACAACTTAAATATTTTGTTCTAAACAATTAATTTTATTCATAATTTTTTATTTTTAAAATCTTAATTTGTTGTAATTATTTCATGCTTGCCACGGTGTGACCAACCATTTGGTGATTTTTTTAGGGATTAACAATTTTGATTTTTATTGAAAATACCCTAGCACTGTTTGATTGTATTCCTAATGCATAAAGCATTTTATAATAACTAGATATAATGGATTAAAGCAAATAAAAAGGGTATTGATAAAGCATACCTTTTCATTAAACAAAAATTGTGCCTGGGTAGAAGAATTTCCTTCAGATGTTGACATCTTCTCCACTTTGGGGTAGAAGCTTATGAGCTTGGGTAGATTCCAGAGACGCAAATATTCCAACTGACTGAAATTAATTACCTGACTTGAGAGTACATCTTCATCTTTTTCTTCTTCAATTCCAACTATTGCTTCCATCAGCTCACAATCTAATATTTCTAGACTCCGGAGTCGTGGAAATCCTCTTGCACAGGACAGGGAGAAGAGATATTTCAACCTACAATCTTCAATTGTTAATTCAATTAAATTATTGAAGAAACCTGATGGATTTAGTCGATGACGTTCCATCAAAGACCCCTCTCCGCTTCTGTCATGCAGCACCACTTGTAAACCTTCAATATTTTCCAAATATAGCTTTTCAGCTCTCCGCAACAAAACGATAAACTTGTCCATTAAGGAGACACCCACAAGTTTACACGACTTTGAATAAGTGTCAGAACTACGCCTACCAATGAAGGAAATACCAATTGATATGTTAAATCTGATCAAGTTTTCAAAGCAGAAGTCCTTGGGCAATAGCATGACATTTGGTATGTGAATCTCTAAAGTGGTTAATTGCGTCAATTTCCCCAACTCATCAAGATTCACTTTGGCACTTTCCTCCCTACCCGTATACACATCATCTAAAATGTAAAATTCTTCCAGGCGAGACAAATTGGATATGACACCTTGTGGAATCTGTGTGAGCTTTTTACATTTTTGCACATCTAACAACCGAAGACGAGTCAATTGTCCTATCTCAGATGGCAAATCCTTGATATTAGAACCTCGAAGGCTAAGTATTTCAAGGTTATTATTTAGATCCTTGAGTATAGCTATGTCTCCCAACTCACAATCATCTAACCATAACATCCGAAGGTTAACCAAATTTGCAAGAGATAATGGAGGCAACATACAGATTCTATTCAATTCTAAAATTGTAAGTTTCTCCATTCCACTGAAAAACCTATCTGGAACATTAAGCAAAGGATTGATATTCCATTTCAATTTCATGGTCAAGGTGTGGAGTTGTGGACATACCAAATCATCTGGAAGCTCAAGAGTGTTGTCGAACCTTAATGAGATTGCTGAGTAAGATTCGCATGTATCTTTCTCGGGCCACTCTTTGACACCATATTTTACCAGAATTTCCTTACCATCATCTTTCGCAATTGAAAGAGCAACATCTCGAATGACATCATGCATTTTGACAAAGTTTTCATCTTTGCCTTCTAATAACAAACAAGCATCTTTGAGGATATCGACCACTGTAAGTACTCGACGGCTTGCTCTTATTAGTGTATTTGCGTTTTGTCCAAGCAAACATCTCGCTATGCAGTGTCTCGCCAACACTTCAATTGAAATATTAGCATCTTCAGGAAAGAAACAACATAGCAAGAAGCATGATTTTGCATCACTAGATTCTAACCGATCATAGCTTAACTTTAAGGAAGCATACACCTTTGCGTCAATTCCCGCAATATTCTTTAGCATGGAATCTTTGAATTGATCAAGTACATCTTCCCAGACATATTTTTTCTTATCTTTCAATGCAGCTCCAACTACAAGTAGAGCGACTGGCAAGCCTCCACACTCTTTACAGATTGCATCAGCTATATCATGGAGTTCAGGAGAATCGACAAAATTTCCCACCTTCGTCTTGAATAGGGCCCATGCTTCTTTCTCTAATAATACTCGCATTGGAACATATCTATCAACATGCATCTTTTCCAACACACTTAGGATTCGAGACGTTATCACAACTTTGCAACAATTGTTTCCATCAGTGACAGGAATCCCTATTGTCTTCAAGTTCAATTCTTGCCACATATCATCCAATATAATGAGATTTTTCTTCCCATTGTTCAATCTATTCCATAATTTGTTTGCTTTTCCCACTTCAGTTTCCCCTTTTAGTTCCAGATTCAAGCGATCAGCGAGTTGCCCTTGAATATTGCTCACATTTGCGTCCTGAGAGACAACTGCCTCCACGACTTCATCAAAAAGTCCATTTTTCACTTGTTTGCCAATCTCTTCAACCATTGTCGTCTTACCAACGCCTCCTGTTCCATATACTCCAATCATTTTAACATTGGAATCTTGTAACGCAGCCATGATGTTCTTGAAAACCGATTTTCGCGACTCAAAATTTGCATAGTTTGCACTTGATGATGGGAATTGAAGTTCCTGAGCAAATGGCTTAGGATTTGCAACTTTGCTAAAATTGCCATCCTGAATGAGGATTTTTACTTCTTCCATCTTCTTTTCGGCATCCTTGCTCATTCGGTAGCGCGAGATGTAATCTGGACATGAGAATTTAAAGCACTGCCTGTTTTCGTTCATAGTATTGTCATCCTTAATTTTCTGAACTATTTTTTCCACCTCCGCTAGCCATTCTGAAACAGCTACAGTAGTGTCTTCACCAACTTCTTCTTCGATTTTTGTTTTCTGCCTTTCAAGCTTTTCAATTTCATCTTCCAGGTTCCTCAGCTTCTTATTGTACTGAAAAAGAAAACCAACATGGACCACCACTAACTGGATCACTGGCTCAACTATTTTACCTACAATTGTATCTGGTACGGCTTGTGGGGTACATATTTTCAATCCACTTTTGCTTTTTTTTCTTTTTTTTTTCTTCTTTTTTTTATGTTTTTCTTTTTCGTTTTTCTTACTATGTACATCTGGGCTAAAATTGCCACTCTGAGTGAGAATTTTTACTTCTTCAATCTTGTTTTCAGCTTCCTTGCTCATTCGGTATACTTCTTCAATCTTGTTTTCAGCTTCCTTGCTCATTCGGTAGCGCGAGATGTAATCTGGACATGAGAATTTAAAGCACTGCCTGTTTTCGTTCATAGTATTGTCATCCTTAATTTTCTGAACTATTTTTTCCACGTCCTCTAGCCATTTTGCAACATCTTTATTAACTTCTTCACCATGAGTAATGGCTTCACCAACTTCATCTTCGATTTTTGTTTTCTGCCTTTGAAGCTTTTCAATTTCATCTTCCAGGTTCCTCAGCTTCTTCTTGCACTGAAAAAGAAAACCAACATGGACCACCACTAACTGGATCACTGGCTCAACTATTGCTTCTACAATTTTATCCAGTACGGCTTGCATTTTCAATCTGTATCTACAGGTAAAACAAAAACAGAGATATCAAAGAAGAGAAATAAAAAGTGAAAATAAAATTCTCTCTTTTGTGGATTAGGAAAATAAAAAATGAAAAAGAAATTGACAATAACTAAGTAGAAAAAGAAATGGATGAGGTTGTTGCTAAGCTTAATCTATTTGATGATCTGAATTATTCACATTGTACGGTATATCAAACATATTATTCATAAAAATAAAAATAAAAATTAGGTTAATTGGATATTTATAGCCCATGATCAAGTCTTGATTATTTTTAAAAAGGATTATCAACAAAATCATACTAACCGTTCATTTTTTTTAAATACAAATGGTTGTGTTGTAAGGTTTTTTTTTTTACAGATGATTTACTCAACAAATATTAAAATATAGGTAGAATATAAATATAATTAATTCAAATTTCAACCCTTTTTTTTTTTTTCCATTTCCAAACTTTAATCGAATTCATAATTTAAACAGAACCTTAAAATATAGATGAATAATACTAAGGCCTTGTTGGCAAAACTTCTCCGAATATTTTTTTCAATGATCATTTTTAGTTTTTTTAAACAGAAACGAAAGTCAAATCACTTTATTTCATTTGTTTTTCAAAATCTATTTTCTGCATTTTTTTGAAACAAAATATAAATTAATTTGATTGAAATAAATACCAAAAAATATTTGGCTCAAAAAAAACAAAAACATATGAATCAATGAACACTCAACATTTTCTAATCTTTTTTAATTGGGAAAATCTCTGTTTTGTTTAGTTTTGTGAAAATTATCTTTAAGTTATATGTTTTTTATATTATTTTCTTTAGTGATTTTTTTTTTTATGCACTTAATGTAAATGTACTTAAAAAGAAAAATATTTATATATATATAATTCAATAAAGACAAAAAAAAATAACACTAATAAATATTTTTTATTTTTAGCTTTTTTTTTTATTTTCTTCACAAATTTTACCATTTAGAAGCATTAGATGTATCTAAAAATTAATAAATATTCAACTAAATTTATAAAATAAAAATAAAAATAATTATTAAAGACAGAGATTGTAAAAAACAAAAATATTAAAAATTAATTTTGGAATTTGAAAACCAAACAAGGTGTAAGTTTATAAATATAATAATCACTAGGGTTAGTAATGGCCAAATATAATAGTATTTGATGGCCAAATTAAAATTTTAATAATTATCATAGAATTGAAAATTCACTTCTCGCCAAGTTCTTTCGAGAAGCCACTCTCCGCGACTACGGCAACAAAATGGACTTTCAATAGATGCCCTCACGGTAGAAATCCCTCTAAAAATCTCACCAAACAAATATATATCTTGTAGGACTTATAAGCTTACGAAGTCAATTTTGGGGTCGGTTGGAATAAATATTTTTAGCTTGATTTTTTAATTTTTTTTTGGTTATTTTAGCTTGTCTTAAAAAAATTTATTTCGGATGAACTTTTAACTTTTTTATTCTTTTGTGAGAAAAGAAAAAGTGGAATAATTATTATTTAAATGTGATATTTTGTGATTTTTAACATATTTTGTCTTTTTGTGAACTAATTTAGCCCCAACTAATAATCCCCTCACTATTTTCTAATACCATCTCTATCTCCTCCTTACCAATCCCCCTTCCAAGGGTATTAGTAATACCAAGGGACTAATAGTTCCAAGGCTATCTTTGCAAACAAACAAGGGCATTAGTAATACCTTGGTATTACTAGTCCCAATACCCTCTCTATAGCCTAAAACAAACGGGGCCTAAGATTGTATTTGGTTCATAGATTTTAAAAGGGATTTGAAAAGAAAAAAATAAAAAAGACGTGTGAAATTAAGTGAAATGTAAATATATTTTATTTATATTTCACCTATTTTTTCCAATTTCCTTTCCAAATCCTTGAACCAAACACAACCTAAAGCTATGTTTGATTCATAAATTTGTGAGGAGATTTGAAAAAAGAAAAAAAAAATGTTTAAAATATAATTGAAATATAATTATATTTTACTCATATTTCACTTTCTTTTACTTTTTTTTCCCTTTCTTAGTTCCTTTTTTTGCCCTTTCTTAATTACTCTCTAAATTTATAAACCAAATACAACTTACGTGTTTTATGTACATTGAGGCTCTCTCTACCAAAAACATATTTTCTTCTCTTTTCGTTTTTTTTTAATTCTAAAAATATGATAAACATAAGAGAAACAATTGAGGAGAGATGGGAAATTGTAGATATTATATAAAACGCATACACATAATTCACAAATATTTGTACGTTAATAATTGTTGTAACCAAAATTAAAGCCTATAGTAATTGGCATCAGCAATGCTAGGTATCATGAAAAGTCTTTCATGAAAATGGTCATGAAAGATTTGTGACTTTTGGATTACACTTACAATAAAGCACCACACACCAATCAAGGTAATCTAAGGGTTACAAATTTTTCATGATCCTTTTCATGACAAAAATTTCATGATCTCTAACATTTCTCAATTGGCATTGCTTTACTAAGAAGCATGAATCGTAAGGGGTCACAAATATGCATCAGCCAAGCACGCGCATACCAAGAAGTAGTTTTCAAAATCGGCAAAATACGACGTGAATGACAAGTAAGAATTGTCAAAAGGTGATTACGAGAAAAGAAGATGTTACATCGATAGAGGAAAAATTAACGAGATAGGACATGTTCAAACCAAGGATAATAATGCGAGGAGGAGGAACTCCTATAAATAGAGAATCCACACTCAAAGTTAGGGTAAGTGAAAAAAAGAGAACCAAAGAGAGAGGATGATAATATCTTCGAAGGTTTCACTTGGCGCACCACCCCACTGGAACCTATTCTCTGTTTGCAGGTATATGATGTAAAGTGGATTATTCTCTTGGTAACAACAAGACAGAAATTCTAAGGCTTCGTTTGGGAAGTCATGGTTTGGGTTTTTTTGGTTATTTTAGTCACAAAAAACAAAATAGGCTATTTTAGCCATAACAAACAAAATATCACATCCAACCCATAATCATTACATTCTACTCTCACAAAAAAACTCAAAAAAGCCAAAAAGCCCTTCCCAAACCAAGCTTTTAAGCCCAGGCTAAAATAGCCAAAAAAGCCAAAAAGCTAAAAAGCCAACCCACTTCCCAAACGGAGGCTAACTCACCACAATTGGCGTTGTCGATGAGAAAACCTCCACTAGTGTGACCTATCTATGAAGGTAGGAAATCAGAACGTTGCAAACCCTGCATCAAGGAAATTGCCAATTGACCCTACTAGTACAACCCCACTAGCCCCATCCAATACGAGGGCGATATCTCGAAACTCAGAGTAAATGTAGGCGACATCATTTTAGATAACTCTGTTCAGGCACTTTCTGATCGCCTCTAGAGAGACGGAAAGAAGATAGATGTTATGGCCTTAGAGAACCTAGTGCCTGCTAAAGGAACTGGAAGAGGCAAGGACCTCCAACCGCAATAAAAGGGATCGCACCTCAGAGAGTCGACAGGCTGGCAAATGCAAGGATCCCATGTCAATAAATCCTCGAAGGCATATGACTTACGCAAAGGGATGAATCATGATTATGCAGGATCCAGAATGCGTCACCTCACAACTAGATATGGCCGTAACACTAACTCGAACGAAAGTTATGAGAAAAGTCCATGGTTACAAGCTAATAAAAGCTCCGTCTGCACAGACAATGAAGATTTGAAAAATTACCTCCACCATGCACCCTTTGCGCGTTGGATAGAGAAAGCTACTCTCCCAAAGAAGTTTAAAGCCCCCACGTTTGTGGCGTATATCACATCAGACATTATCAACAGGCCATGCTGTATAAAGATGAAAAAAAAAGATGATATGCAAAATGTTCTCATTAAGTTTGGGGTAGTTAGCCATGCGATGCTACTATAAAATGGAGCCAAACTCAATTCGGAGCTTTCGGCAACTTCAAAAGTCGTTTTAGGCAAGGTTCATCATCAATCAAAAGCAACCTCAACAGATGGACGAACTATAGCCAATGAAAATCCTACAAGAAGAGACCCTTCGCGCTTACTCCAATCGGTATTGGGAGTGCTATAATGGGATCGAGCCCTGTATTGAGTCCATGGCTAACACGGCTCTTAAAATGGGACTCCAGGAAGATAGTGCCTTGAGGCAATCCCTAAATCGAAAACTGCCCAAGAGAGTTAGTGATTTGGTGAAGAAAGTGGAGCGGTATTGTAAGGTTGAAGACGATGCTATCCAAACCGAAAACACCATCATCCTAGTAGAGCCATTAAAGGCGGTCTCACCCACCACCAACGACAAGTTTTTGAAGGACGTCTCACTGCCCTAGAGGCGTGATACTAGAAGTGACCGGAGAAAGGGATCTCGATGTCAAGAAGAGCAATACCAGGTCACATCCCCAAGAACATTCAAAAGCCGCCAATAGACAGAGTTCACTGAACCTGTTTACAAGATCATAACACATATCAAGACTCGGCTATACTTCTATTGGTTCCTGAAGATGGACAGAGATCCTAACAAAGTGTAACAAAGATAATTATTACAGTTATCACAAGGATCATGGGCATCTCACTGAGAATTATTACGCTCTGAAGAACCACCTTGAAGAGTTGATAAAGAATGGACATCTTAAGGAATATTTGTCGAGGCGGACAGGAGAAAAAGGAAAGTGTATCCTATGAAAGGAACTCATGGTAAGGCTGGATTCTTCCCTATCAGAGTGTTCCACGATATCTATGAGGTTGCTCACCCACAAAGAGTTTCAGCCACTCAAGGAGATACTAGGACAATGGACACGAACTTAATAATCTAGTTACCAAATGCCAAGTCAGACTCTAAGCACCAACAGCGCTGTCTAGACTACATAATCAACTTCTCTGACGAAGATCTCATTCGGGTCAGTCTCCCCGATGATGACGCTCTAGTGATCAATTTGCGCATAAACAAGTATTCAGTGGAAAGGATCTTGGTTGACCAGGATAGTATGGTAGAGATCATGTACTACAAAACTTTTAGAGATCATGTACTACAAAACTTTTAAGAAACTCAGCCTCAAAGAAGATAACTTGAAGCCATCACAGAATCCTTTATTCGACTTCAACATGAATCTGGAATACCCCATCAAATCCATAGTCCTCCCCATGAAAGCTGGAAGTAAGACAATTGAGGTGTGGTTTCTTGTTATAAAAACTACCTTCACTATACAATGTTATTATGGGCCGAACTTGGCTCCATACCTTAAGTGCAGTGCCAAATACTTATCATAGAGTGTAACAGATCAGAGGGTGTCATGTAACAGCTAAGGAATGTTACATGACGGCTATCATAAAGAAATCTAAAGAAGTTTGTGTCCACACTATCCACGCACCGAATTAGGAAGTCCTTGAAGATGATGGGAAACCCTCCAAGAAAAAAGTAATATAACATTTAAGAAAAACCTCCCCTGAAGATCATGAAAGGTATTTCTTGATTGGAGATGAGTTGTCACCATCTGAAGAAGATGAGTTTACTCATCTCTTGCTCGCTAATGTAGATGTGTTCACATGGACTCCACATGAAATGCCGGGAGTTGACCCTAAGATTATGGTTCACCAACCCAATGTTAATCCAGCTGGTAAACCCATCGTGTAAAAGAGTAGGAGATCTGTTGTCAAGCATGTCGATGCGATGATTGAGGAAGTCAAAAAATTGCTCGAAGTCAACATAATTCGCGAAGTCTTCTATCCGGAGTTGCTGTCAACTATGATGGTCATGAAAAAAAAAATGGTAAATGATGAATTTGTGTCAATTTCATTAATTTAAATAACATATGCTGGAACGACTGCTTCCCTTTCCGCACATATATTAGTAATTAATGCAACAATGTTCTCATGGAGTGGCTGTCAACTACGATGGTCATGAAAAAAAAAATGGTAAATGATGAATTTGTGTCAATTTCATTAATTTAAATAACATATGCTGGAACAACTGCTTCCTTTTCCGCACATATACTAGTAATTAATGCAACAACGTTCCATGAGAGAATGAGTTTTCTTGACGCGTGCAAGGGTATCATCAGATCGCCATGCACAAAAAGGACCAAGAGAAAACGGCATTCATAACCCCGAGAGTGATTTATTGTTACAAGGTGATGTCGTTCAGACTGAAGAAGACTGGGGCAACTTATGAAAGGCTCATTAAGACAATGTTCAAAGACGAGTTAGGAAAGACGATAGAAGTCTACATTGATGACATGGTGGTAAAATGCAAATTAAAGTCAAATCACATATAAGATCTGATGAATACATTCCAAATTCTCAAGAAATAGTAGATGAAACTCAAAGCTTTGAAATGCGCATTGGGCATCGGTTCAAGAAAGTACCTGGGGTACCTTGTTAATCACAGAGGAATCACGGCTAATCTAAAGCAAATTTAACGATCACCAAACTCAAGTCTCCCAATTAGGTAAAAAAAAGTCTAGAAACTTATGGGGATGGCAGCGGCGGCCCTGAAAAGATTTATTAGTCGCTCATCAAACCGATGTCGCCCATTCTTCCAAACCTTGCACTAAGGTAGAGCTTTTGACTGAATGGAAGAATGTCAGCATTATCTTGAATAACTTAAGATATAACCAACCTCGGCATCATCGCTCTCCACACCTGAGCAAGAAAATGAGCAGACTTTGCATCTGGATATTTCAGAATATGCCGTTAGTGCAGTGCTTTTACAAGATAACAAGGAAGGCCAACAGCCTGTGTTTTATGTCAATAAGTCTATGGTCGATGCCGAAACCAGATACCTTCCTCTGGAGAAGCTCATACTGGCCCTCATTATAGCATCCAGGAAGCTGGCACAGTATTTCCAAACACATACTATAAGGGTTCTTCTAGATCATCCGCTGAGGTCCATCCTCAAACACACAGATTCTTTCGATCAGGTATCAAAGTGGGCAATGGAACTTGGACAATATGACATTTTGTTTTCCCCAAGAAACGTGATTAAGGGTCAAGTTCTAGCAGATTTTATTGTCGAATTCACCCTAGGGTTATCACCCAAGGGGGAGTTACCCAAAGATGCAAGCCCTGACTGAAGAATGTATATCGACAAAACATGAAAGTTGTACTGTGACGGCACTTTGAGTTAACGAGGCGCTGAAGTGAGAGTGGTAATTATAACACTAAAGGGTGTTGTTATTGAGCAACTCGTCAAACTCGATTTTAAAGCCTCAACAACAAAGCCGAGTATGAAGCCCTCCTAGTTGGGCTAAAACATTCTAGCAACTTGGGAGCGAAGAGTCTACAGATATTTTGTGACTCAAAACTGGTGATTAACTAGCTGAAAAGGGAATACGCAGCCGGAGACAATCATATGGTGGCTTATGCAGGGAATGCCAACCAATCCCTGGATGAATTCCAAAATTTTGAGTTAAACTAGACAACACGAGAGCAAAACACACATGCCGACGCACTGGCATCTCTAGCATCGGTGGTTAATTCAAATGTCAAAAGAACAATTAAGATGAACTTCGTCCCGTCGCCAAATATTGAAGATGTTGAAGAAATGCAGGTACATTTAGTAAATAAGTCTCCAACTTGGTTGGATCGTGTCATTGATTATCTGAGAAATGAAATTTTGCAAAAGGAAAAGAAAGGGGTGCACCAAATGCAACTAAGGGCGACGGGTTATTAGCTTGATCCTAATGGAAAACTATATCGCTAGTCAACCTCGGGTCCATATTTGGAATGTATCCATCCAAGCTAGGTAAATAGCTTGCTTTACGAAATTCATGAGGGAAGTTGTGGAACACACTCAGGTAGTAGCCCACAACGCAATTACACACGGGTATTGGTAGCAGAGTATGAGGGAAGACACTTAGAAGTACATGCTAAAATGTGAGCAATGCCAACGATATTCCCCGATGACTCGTCTCCTAGTGAAAAAGTTGACTTCTCCCATAAGGCCATGGTCGTTTGCTCAATGGGAGCTTGATATTGTGGGACCGCTGCCACATAAACCAGGGAACAAAAGACATCTAATAGTCACAATCGATTACTTCACAAAATGGATAGAATCTAAACCCTTGGCCATCATTCGACATCTGGGCATATTAGACACACCCCGAAGGTCAATCAGAGAGACCATAACACTTCGTATTCCTTGGACTAGTGGGATTGCTCTTGACACTTTTATTATTGTACTTGGAGCCTGTTTCATTCATTTTAGAATATTGATTGAGGTGGTATCATAATGGTAAATTAGGATTGAACCGAAAACATTTATTCGAATAATTGGCCTATGAGCAATCTTCATTCTTTTACCTTTTTTTATTTACACAATTTGAATCTATATGTGAGGCTACCACCATTGCAAAGCTTGTTTCTAAGGCTTCAATTTAGACATAAGAACGACCCAAACAAAGTCCGGACAAGGGAGTTATGCCTGTTTGAAATTTGAGAACCTGTGTTGAAAGTAAGTCTGCTCGAGCGAATTTTTGACTGCTCGAGCGATCTGCGCGAGTTATAGAGATTCTGGGAACTTTCTTTCACCGCTCGAGCCAAGTTTTGACTACTCGAGCGGTCTATTCGAAGTTAGCACTTTAAATCCTTCTTTTTGGCCAAATCTTGTCACTTTTTCTCTCTCTTTTCTCTCATTCTCCTCCATATCCAAAACCCTAGCCTCCCAACCATGATTTCGTCTACATTTATCAAAGATTCATCCTAGATTTTGCATGATAAGCAAAGAGGAAGTGAAAACCAACATATCTACCGATTAAATTGCTTTACCTTCAAAGTTTTCTTTGAATGTTCATCTTCTTATCTCCATTCTTGAGGTAGAGGTACTTTTAACTTGATATATTTATAATTTGAGATATATATATATATATATGGTATTTTCTTAGTTATAGTAATGTATGAGATGATTTAGTGATACAAGGTGCGTTCGATGAATAAAAAGGGTTTTACTCCATGTTTTGGAAAAGTTTATGCATATCGTTCTTGATTATTGTTAGAAAATGGTGAATATTGACTCTTTATGTGTAAAGGAGTGGAAAACTCCAATTTTCCAAAAATCTTAATTTTCAAATTTGATTTAATAATAGGTTTGGCCAAATTGACTCTTAAATCTTGAAATTGGGTGAATGATTATGGAAATGGTGTCGAGAGATGAGATTATTGAATTTTCTAGGATATGTGTATTAAAATAGGTAATTATTGAGATTATGAAAAATGATGGGATTGGATAAACCGTTTATTGTTGATACTATTAAATGTTGTGAATTGAAGAAACCTTAGAGAAATTGGATTTGAAAACTCATGCATCATGTGCATTATAATTTTCTCATGTCATTTTAAAATCTCGTGAATGTTTGAAAATGTCGAAGGGGGTAAATAGCATATGAGTCCAGGTAGTTGAGTCGGGTTTTAGTAATGGGTTATGTGTTATATTTGGTACATGTGTGGAGAGTCAAGGTGCCCAATTGCCTTGTCTTGAGCTTATCGTCGAACGAATGTGGGAAATGTTTTTGGATGTCCACGAGCTTGCCATTTTTAGAGTCGACAAACGTGGAAAAAAAAATTTTGATTTTGAATGTCCACGAGACCGCCGTTTTAGGAGTCAGCAAATGTGGAAGGGAAGGTTTTGGGTTCCCATCACCCTGCCATTTTAGAGTCAGCAAATGTGAGAATATTTTTTGTATATAAATCTATATATGTATATATGGTTTTGAGGGCTCTTTCTTGGGATGTCATAACGTATTTACCACCTCATGATTGTAGACGAGACTTTGAATGGAAATCATGCATTGAACATTTTTGGTTTTAAAAGAAAAAATATGGATTTTATCCTAACAAGTGCATTGCCTGATCATATGCATCTCGATTATTTATATGTCTTGTTAATAGTGTTTCTTACTGGGCATTAACTAACAACATTTCAAGAATTGATGGTGTGACTTTGCCCAAGTGACAAGGTAGTGAAGATTTTGAATAGAGCACGTGGGCTCATTAGATGTTATTTGTTGAAGCTCCAAAGCTATTTTGTGTTGGGATTGAATGTCCGACCTTTTGTGTAACCAAGGGGTTTCCCTTGAAACGTGTATACCATTAGAGTATCTTTACTTTTGATTTCTTTAATTTTGTGAACTATAACTTGTACTGTGAGCATAAAATGTAATAGTTCAATATAGTTCAGTGAAAACGAGATTTACTTAATGAGAGATAATATTTTTCTTAAAGCATTATCTTAAGAGAAATGGATTTATTTGATAGAAACCAGTGAATATTTAATAAGAATTGACTATATAAAGGCTTATAAATTTTGGGGCGTTACAAAGACGCCCTACACCTTGACATAGGGTAATAAGGCTGTGATACCATTAGAGATCAGGGTCACTACCCTTAGAACTGTTGCCCTCAATACAGGGTGAAATGACATGATGCTTATAGCGATCCCGGTTTTCTCTTCATTGTTTAATTGTATTTTGGACTCGGTTCCGTGGATGTTGGTCATTGTCTTATTCTCATTTCTATCCTTTACTCTTTATATTTGAGTCTTGGGTTGTGTTGGGCAAGGTTGGGAACGGGTTGGTTATGTTTAGAAACCAAAAGTTGATGCCCAGATTTTTTGGCCTTCACGCTCGAGCGGGCCTTTTGTTTTTGCTTCTCCGCTCGAGCGTGATTATTCATCTCCCAGTATTTTGTTCTGCAGGTCATCGGATGCTCGAGCGTCCACTTTCACACTCGAGCGGGGACCATCGACTGCAAAACTTCTGGAAGTGTGCATCCAGCGCTCGAGCGTAAGTTTGTGTCTGACGCTCGAGCAGGGCGTTCCACGCTCAAGCGTACCTATTTGTATATCAGTCTGTGAAATCATTTTTTGTCTCTCTCTTACTTTTCAAAACCCAAACTTGAGAGCCTCTCACTCTAGACTTCAACTTCTCTCTACAAAATCATCTAGATCAAGTGATCTTCTACCTTGGTCCCTTTATATAAAGTGTGGGGTTTGGCTTGCTCTTCATTTTGATCCGAAAATTATTGGGTTTGGAGTACCTTCGAAATCCTTCATCTTCTCTATTTGGTCTCTCCATTTGAGGTAGGGATAACTACTCATATTTATGGTCTTTAACATAAACTTGTAGTCATTTTGATGTAATGTTGAAGTTGGGTAACTTTGGGGGTTAGGGTTTCAAAATATATAAAGAGGGGTTTTGTTCTTTTGACTCATACATGTATATTTTGGGTCTTAAAATGAGGTTATTGATGTTTAATGAAAATATTTGAGCCTTTGGGTCAATGTTGAGAAAAATGAGAGAAAAACCCTAATTTGTTGTTATGAATTAATTTGGAAAGTTATGAAAATATGAAATTGAGTTGGAAATAATGAAATTGATGAGTTATGAGAACGAATGGTGGAGTTGAATAAGTTAATTACTCACCTTTGGAAATATTGATAATTTATCTGTTGATGCATTTATTATCTGTTTAGAAATAATTACTTTGGACTATCGGTGGAGGATAGTCTTGATTGTTGTAGACACTGTATGTTGATTAGGGAAAACTGAAACTAATCATGTTGAATATGTCATTGAATATGACGGTTGGAATAATACATCGAATATGTATATTGATTAATCATTGTATATGATAAGTGTTTATATACATTGTATTGTGTGGGAGGAGATAGGGGATGTACTGCACGGTTTGGGAGGAGATAGGGGATGAACTCCTAAACCGGATATTATTTGGGAGGAGATGGGGGATGGACTCCATTGATACAGCAAATATGTGTATCTATTGTGAAGTATGGAAGTGTTTTGATTTGAGTTGTTATCTCATTTAAAAAGGGAAGTGCTTTAATATGAGTCGTAGTCTCATTAAATTGTTGGCCAGGTTCTGAGCCATGTTATGAATTGAAAATTTGATAAGTAAAGGAAAGTGGAATGAAATATGGACATATCTATCATGAAATTGGATTGTATTGTACGTTGGTTTGTATGAGTTAAACATTTATCAAATGCTAATGTTTTAGTTATTGCTCATATTATGTTTAGCATATCTCTACTGGGCGTTGGCTCACCCTATATAGGACATCATTTTCAGGTACAGGTGATATGCCGCCACCAAGGATGTAGCTTGGGAGGTTGTAGAAGCTGAAGGCTTCCTTTTTGTGATTATTTTGTGTATTACATGTAAATCAAGCATAGGGCTTATTTTGTGTTTTGAGTTAGTACTCTCTTTTTGTAACCAAGTGTTGGCTTGGAAAGTTGTAAGCCCGTAGGGCATTTACTTTTGATGTCAACATGTAATACTTTTGTAATGAATACTTTGATAAATAGAATTATGCTTTATTCTCTTAAGTTTATGGATGTCTTGAATGTATGATTTATGGGTTTATTTTGAGGGCGTTACAATGCTTGTACTCGATTTGGATCTAATTAAAGAGCAAAGAGATTTGGCACTAATCAAACTAGCCCGATATCAACAACAGCTCTCCAAGTCTTATAACAGAAATGTTTAGATTCACAAATACACTCTAGGAGAATTAGTGATGAGGAAAGTACTTCCAAATACCAAGAATCCAACAGATGGAAAGCTCTCACCGACTTGGGAAAAACCATATCAAGTTGATGCAATTGTAGGGGAAGGGGCTTACAGACTCTCCGACATGATAGGCAACAAGATCCCAAGGCCGTGGAACTCTTCTAACTTACGAAAGTTTTATCACTGAGCTGTAATACCTAAACTATGAGTAATAGCCTCGCTTATGCAAACATGAGTCTCGTTTAGGGATTCATACTTATGTTTGAATAAAGTGAAATTTTCACCAATTATACTGTGTTGTGTCTCCATGTATCAAAAGCCTTCGCGCACGCAAAGCGTTGGCCTTGCTCGACAAGGATCTCCATATATAAAAAGCTTTTGTGCACACGAAGCATTGGCCTTGCTCAGCAAGGATCTCCATATATAAAAAGTCTTCGCATGCGCGAAGAACTGACCTTGCTCAACAAGAATCTCCATAAAAGCCTTTGCACATGTGAAGCATTGGCCTTGCTCAGCAAGGATCTCCATGTATAAAAGCCGTCGCGCACGTAAAGCAATGAACTTGCTCAGCAAGGATCTCATGAATAAAAAGCCTTCGCATACACAAAGCATTAGCCTAGCTCAGCAAAGATCTCCATATATAAAATGCCTTCACACACGCGAAGTATTGACCTTGCTCAGAAAGGATCTCCATGTACAAAAAGTATTTGCACACACGAAGCATTGGCCTTGCTTAGCAAGGATCTCCATGTCTAAAAGCCTTCACGCACGTGAAGCATTGGCCTTGCTCAGTAAGGATCTCCATATACGTGAAACATTAGCTTTGTTCGGTAAGGATCTCCATGTATAAAAGCCTTCATGCACATGAAGCATTGGCCTTGTTAAAGTCTAATACACACATTTGACAACGACTTCCAGTCAACGAAAGTCCTTACCAAGGGGAGCCATGATTATACAAAGGGCTATGAACATAAAAAGACAATTTTAGAAATATCTTACTACCTTTTATGGTACTTTATTCTTTCTCTATCTGAAAAGCAAAATGTTTGGAAATAGTGCCAAGTTATATCACTGGGGCATCACATGATGACCCATGTCATAATCACATTTGGTTGTTTCAACATTATTTTTTGCTTAACAAAGCCTATTTGAGAACTCCCTAAACCATCCAACTTGCATATGGCATTAGATGGAGCAGAACCAATCTGGAAGCGATTCAAGCAATTCCTAGCTCAGCCGCCTTGGTAGTTCTATGGTCTGTTTTATGACTTACCATGGGTTGAACATCTTATAGCTCCTACTAGAGTAGCTCTTTTTGCTCAAGAGCATTAGACGAGTGGTATGGTGGCGTCCTCCAACCCATGAAACCACTGCCTATGCTTTTTGTTCGTCATCTGCCAATACTGCCGCCTAATGTTGTGCTCGGCAAAAGTGTGGTGCATGCTGCTAAGTTCCAATTTCTTACTCCATTTAATCTTGACCATCATTTTGCAATCATTCCAATAACGCCCCAACAAACAAAAGGAGATCTCGCCGTGAACTGGGATTTGAACGACCTACAAGCATCAGGTTCCAATGATCATCACTACCCACATCCATCATTTGGTTAGGAAACAATGTGGGAACTTGTGAATCGGAGTCACTAAGTGTAGATCCCAATAAGTCGAGGAACATTCTTTTCATACACAAGGCCTGATCAAGATATTGATGTATAACACCTGAGGAGTGGACCGAATGGACATTCTACAGAAATATGTGCATATAGCCTCAACCATATACTATTACCTGATCACCCTCACCGAGGTTGAGTGCAGCAATACCAAGCATGAATTCCAAACAATATCCTTGGATACAACACGACTCACATCCTGGATCCCATCGTCTACCCCATGAGATGGATATCCGAAGGATTATGGATCCTATGAAATCATGACCAAATAACGTGTGAGGTTATCCCACAGCTACCGCAAGGAAATGTCGTGCAACATGCACAAGTGTTCATTCAAGTTTAGCGTTTAGCCTCTGTTACGTAAACATGTCACTTGTGTTATGAAGAATGTAGTGTATAAGTTTGACTGTAAGATATGGCCCTGGAGGGGCTCCGCTTGTAAAATACAAAAGAGTCCAAGTTCATAAAATATCGAGTTATTCTAATCAACAATTTCATCTAGTTCTAAGTAAAGAAATATGAACAGAAACACAAAATAAGGCAATTCATACCACGAGTCAACAAGTTACAGCAATTGAGATCACAACGGAAATAGGGCAACTATTACAGCGCCAAACTAAAAAAAAGAAGGAAAACAAGTACACATGAACAAAAAATAAAAAGGCGCCTAGTCCTTGGCATTATTGAGCTCGACATCATAACCATACAGAGGTAGCGCATATTCTTTATACAATAACAACGATGGGTTCATTTCCATTCACGAGGCCATGAGCCATTATGACAGGTTCATCCAAACTGCTTACAAAATCAAGTCTGCCAAAGAGAAGTAGAATAAGAGGGTGAAGGAGCTGGAGCTCAGGGTGGCAGCTTCAGAGGGCAAGGTAGTGGAGACGAAGAAAAAACTTTATTCAATGGATATCGCACTGAAGTCTTTGGCTGAAGAGATTGTTGTCTTGAAGGAGGAAAAGCAGTAGCTCTCCGCCGCCCTAGACGCGTACAAGGTTGGTCTTAATGCACCTATTAAAGCTGTGAAGAAAGAGGGATGCAATGAGGCCACAGCTAGCTGTGAGGAGCACAGTTCATCAAGCTAGAGAACATCCTTTTTGAAGAAAGATAGATGGTAGCTCTTCGTGCTGCTAAGGTTCTAGAAGAGTTCAAGCTGATGAAGGACATCCCCTACCCCCGACCTGAGGCCTTGGAGAAGCCCACTGAGGAAGTTGCTAGTGGATCTAACAGAGAAAGTCCTCACACCACATATTGAAAAACTTGTTCTTTTGTTTGTTATGTTTTTTTTTTTTTTTTAGAATGTAATTTTTAAGGATTTTAATTTTTTCTTTTTCTTTTTCTTTTTGTTTTATGTAAACATTGTTTTATGTATTTATCAATATGAATTCATTTATCGTTCTACCTTCTATCTATTTATTTATATTATTTTTTGTGTGGAAAAATCATTGTAGAATCACTTCTTATTTTTTAGGCAAGAGATTGGCAACACTCCTACTGATGTATTATCCCTTGGATAGGTTTTTCACAAGAAACCATCATATATTTGTTCCTTACTATAAACAAGAGATCGGCAGCATCCCTGCTGATGTACTGTCCCTACGATAGGTATTTTGTTTGTCGATTCAGTTTTAGGTTTAATATTTTAGGGGTTCTAGCTATAATGGGCTTATATTAGGTGGGCACGTTTTGTCTATTCCGAATGCTCATCATTGTTTTGCATTAAATGCGATGGTATGTTCTCATATGAATTGGCATGCGCATCTGAGTAGTGCATCGTTTCCCTTCCTCTTTCACAGATATGGGTTCAAATCATTACTTTGATATTTGTGATCCCATTTGATAGCGTTTCCTACCAAGACATCCTTAGGCATCAACACCTGTGCTTTTTGGGGGGGTTTGGCTTCACCATTTAGAAAGCTTTATTCAAGTCTCTTGTTCATGATTCTCTATCTGCAAGTTTTTCTATTCTTCAAATATTTGCTTTGTGACAATGGGCAAATACACCTATCTTGTTAGTTTTTTCGAGGGATTAGAACACTTCCAAGCGACTTGCAGCATTCCTAACAATGTTGCTATCAAAGCTCTTCGCCCTAGTTAGTGATAATTTTTTATTTCCTTTAGATGATAGAATTCCATGCCTGGTTTCAGCCATCGTAGAGGGTGGGGTTAGGTTTCCCCTCCATTCCCTTCTTTGTGAGGTTCTTTCTCACTACGGGGTTCCCCTATTTTTGTTCAACACCAATTTCTTCAAGATTGAAAATGGGATGCTATACCTAAATAACCTTTTGATTATCAACCTAGGTTTAAAGGACCTTCAATACTGCTACAGCCTTTGTCAGTCTAGCACTAAAGCGTTCTTTTTGGCCTCCAAGAGTCAAGATCGGGACCGCTCCCTAGTTCAGGTGCTTCATGGGTCTTTCTTAGTAGACGGGAAAGATGTTATGGCTTTAGGGACTTAGGAATTCGCTTCCCTTGACTTTGCACTTGGTGTTGCCACCATGCCCCGAATGCTAGATGTAAGTGACTTTTCTTATATCTTACTTGTTAACTTTTATCTATTATGCTATGAATTCAACTATAATTCTTCTTTGCACTTTTCTTTTTGTTTTAGCTTATCGGCAAGTGAATGGGGCATTAATCTTCAAGCTCTCCAAATTGTTTGGAGATTCAAGGGAGCCACCTCCCGAACAACTAAAGTGTTGATCAACCAATATCTTCCTCAGATTGCTCCTATTGTACCTCCTCTTCTTTCTGACCCCGTTGTTATGGTTGAGGCAGTTAAGGCATCTCAAGAGCAAGAACCACTGTTGCTTTTGTTATTGACTGAGTCTGACCAACTCGGGAGCACCGAACAAGGTCAGTAGGGCACACCAATTGCTGTCAAATCGTTGGACTCTTCTTCTTCGACTATCACAAGACACCGTTATGTCCCTAGGTAGAAACTTGTCGCCCATGATGATCTGAGAAGCGGACTAAAGTGGGGCCCGTAGATCGACAAAGCATTCACCTGAGGAGACATCTATATTTGCAAGCCGTTGTCGTATCACGTTGAGCGAAAATCAAGCAAAGACCTCATCTGAAAGTCCTATTCAATATGTCTACCAGCCATTGATATAGAACCGTGCACTGAATAAATGTGACTCTGTCTTTTCGAAGATTAGTGTGGCACTGGCCATGGCTGAAGGCATGCACATCCCGACAGACATCCATTAGCTAGAAGGTCTATCCGACTAGTAGGTCTTTGGCTGATGAATCCATGACATGGTGAAGGTAATTTGTTTTATCTATTGCCGATATACCTCATTTTGTGATATACATAGACTTGACCTTTGGTTGTGATGTTTCAAGCAATCAACATGTTCAGGGAGGCTGATGTTCAGGTGACCCGGGAGAGAAATCACCGAGAGGAGGAAAACAAATATATCGTGGTGGATCTTGCCCAATCAGAAGAGAGAGTTGTTACGATCGAATCTAGACAAATGACGACAGATGAGAACTTTTAGGTTGTCACCCAATAACTTGATCAGCTTAGAGCTAAACTCGAAGCCACCAAGGTTACCTTAGAGGAAGTTAGAGCTCAACGGCTGACATGAAAAGGCTACTACTGCTTAGTGAGAAGCAATGCTGCCTATCTCAGCCAAATGAACAAAATAAAGAGCTTTTTCTTCAGAGATGATTGGAGGTCGACGATGAGGCCGGCTGGAGTGGCCGACTCCGCCCCTATTTAATGAAGTCCCTCTTCCTAATCCTAACATTCCTATCCCAGTCGAGCTGAAGGATCTGTGATCTTTAACTTTTCTCTTCTTTTTTTTTTCTTTTTTTTTTTTAATACATCGAGCTCCTGATCTTAGTTTTTGTGGGTAGCCATGTTTTTGCTTTTTGCAATGTAAAGAAGTTTACAATCAATATAAAAGAGATTTTTCCTACAATGTCCTTAAACCTTGTATTTATTCATTATGTTTTTATATCTACGCATTATTACATTGCAAATACAAGGCTAGTGGTAGAACTTTTTTAAGTGCAATGCATTCCACAACCTGGGGAAAACATTCTCGTGTAGATCGATGAGCTCGTATGCCGCTTCTCCAGCTATGTCGATTATTTGGTATGGTCCATTCCAGTTTGGTCCAAGTTTTCCATCAACCACCTTATGATTGCTTGGCAAAACCTTCTTTAGAACTACATCACCAATCCCATATCCCCTTTGCCGAACTCTTTTGTTGTACGCCTGAGCTATTTCTTGTTGGTACTAAGCAAGGCAAATGAAAGCTCTCTCTCCCTTCTTTCTTTGGATAGATCTAGTTCCTTCGTGATTAAATCTTCATTTATTCCATTCTATACTAGATCAGCTCTTCCTGTGGAGAGCTTGGCTTCAAGAGGGATAGCAGCTTCCATGCCATATGCTAGAGCAAATGGAGTCTCGTTTGTTGCCCTTCTTGGTGTAGTTTTTTACTCCTAGAGCACTATTGGAAACTCTTCGACCCATTTTCCCTTTGCGGCATCTAATTGTTTCTTCATTCCATTCAGAATCATCTTATTAAATGCTACTGCCTGCTCATTTCTTTGTGGGTAGGCATGAGTAGAGTAGTAGGCCTTGATCCCATATTACTCACATAGCTTTCGATATAACCCACAATAGAATTGTGTGTCATTATCGGATATAAGGGCCTTTGGTATCCCAAACCTAGATATAATATTTCTTCACACAAATTACCTAATATCTACATCCTTGATACTTGCTAAGGGCTCTGCCTCAATCTACTTGGTAAAGTAATCTATGGCGATGATCAACCACTTCTTGTTATCAAGTGCCCTTGGCATAGGTCCGACCAAATCTAGTCCCCATTATGCGAATGGCTAGGGGTTTGCTATAGGGTTAACAGTCTCTCTACCTCATTCACATGCACGCACCTAAGGTAGGGCCCCAAGTGTGATTTTCTAAACAGCTAGTTTTCTTAATTTAGCCAAAAGCGCATAGCTTGCTATCGAAGTTGATGTGCTTCCTTTTTATCATTTGGCAATACTTCATCAGATAAGTACGCCATAATAAGGCACATCTAACTTTCACCTGGCAGGATGTTCAAAATCTGGACTTTTCCTTCAATATTTATTGTTTCAATGATGTTGATCTCGATTTTTTGTTTTGCATCTAGGTTGATTACGGCGGCAAGGCTAACTACGTATCTGCGTGATTATTTTGATCTCTTTCGACCTGTTGTATTTAGAATAAGGAAAATTGTTCGACTTTTGCCTTAGCTTTGTCCAGATATTTTTCATGTATAAGGGCGTGCAGGGGTGCAAACTATAATTGTGATAACCCTGTTCCGTATTATGCTAATTGATCTTAATTATGATGTGATTATATGTTTAATGTGATTTTGAGTGCCATTTATATGATTATATGTGGTTTTGAATTTCTATATGTTCACCGTAGGAAAATCTATTAAACTTACCATTGTAAACTGAAAATTGAAGGCCTTATCGGCCACAAAAACCAAAATTGACCACGCCATTGTGATTAGCATAATTTTTAGAGCCTATAGTGAAATTTAATTGAAAAATTATTTGGATCAAAATAATGAGATTCAGAACCATTAAATTAGGCTCAATTACTTAGCCTTAATTAATTTGATTAGCCAAGCCTATAAATAAGCTTATATACACTCAATTCCTCTCTTTTGAACTCATACTTGCTGAGATTACACTCTAGAGAGAGAGTGTGTGTCGATTGTAGAGAGAGAGGGAGCTCAAGTCAGAGAATTGAACAAGAAGCTTGAAGATCTTGAGGATTAACTCACGAATCAACTAGACTTTGGAAGATTGGAGCTCATAGGTAAGTAATTGGGCATGAATTCATGAGTTTGAGTTATAATTTTGTGGATTCAAGTTATATGGTAATCAATGACAAGAATTAAGTTGAATTTGAAGTCAATATGACTATGCATGTAGAGTATTACCATGATATTGCATAATCAAGCATATAGCATGTTAATTATGAGAAATTGAGAGTTGAATCATACATGCAAGCATAGTTTTGTTGAGCTTCATGAGAATAAGCATTATTTGTCATTTGAAATGGTATTGGGGTCTATATTACACATGCATGAATGATCCATAGAGATATGGAGTTTGTATAAAGTTAGAATGCATGAGCTTTGACCATGTCAAGAAGAATGTTAAATAATTTGAGAATTAAATCATGATTTTGAACAATTGGCCTTATATTGCTTATGTCCTCATGATATATAATGTGCTTCCACGTTTTTGAACCAAGAACACGACTTTTGGGCTTTTAAATGTCAAGTTTGAGCTTCAAGAACAATTCTGGAAGTTCCAAAATTTAGCATGTCCGCTCGAGCGGGAAAAGCGCCGCTCGAGGGTGAAATGTTAGTTCCAAGAACTTTTGCAGACATTGATGTACGCTCAAGCGCAAAGAGTCACGCTCGAGAGCCCAGCCACGTATTTTGACTCTCAGCTCGAGCGTCCAAGGTCATGTTCGAGTGCAAAAATGAGGCAACCAGTACTTTGACAGACCAGAGGGGTCCGCTAGATCGGCAGAAACCGCGCTTGAGCGGGTAGCCGTGTTTCAGAAATTTTGAGAAGTTGTTTTATGCTTCATTTTTCGTTCCCTTTTATTTCTAAGTACTCTTAAGCATACATTGAGCATTGCAAATGAATCAAGAAGATAAGAAAGAGGCTTAAGAGGAATGTATAAGTTAGGAACGAATTGAATAGCTTGTGACCCAATATGTGTTATGTATTGTGTAGGGTCAAGCACAAGGGCAAATCCACCGGCAAAACACTGTGAGTAATATCTTAGTAAAGATATTTTGAAGTATGTTATTTGTCCAATTGCTTACTCCTATTTGAGTTTCATAAATCTATTAATTTGAATTATGGACAAATATTCATCATGCTGCATGATTTGGCCAAAGGCCGTCGGACATGAATGATTAGGTCAAAAGCCGTTGGATATGAATGATTGGGCCAAAGGCTGTTTGACATGAATGATTGGGCCAGAGGCCGTCGGACATGAATGATTGGGCTAGAGGCCATCGGACATGAATGATTGGGCCAGAGGCCGTTGGACATGAATGATTGGGCCAAAGGTCGTCGGATATGAATGAATTCAGCCCGAGGCCGTTTGATACGCCTGGATCTGTAGTCGCTTAATGCACTAGATAGAAACATGAATTAGGCTAAAGGCCGTCTAATGTATTTGTTTCAAATTCCATTCATGTATCTTCTTTATTTGATATTATTCACTGGATTTTCGCTCACTCTCATTCATGTGTCTGTAGGTGAGCCAAGAAATGTCCAAACCCAGCCTCAATAAAGTATGTGAGAAACAATCGAAGTTTTGGAGAGTCAGTCCGAACATCTCATACAGGAGACTTGTTTTTGCCCTTTTTGTTCTTTTGTGATAATTTTGCTACGATTGGCGAAAACGTTGGACCACCTTTGTATGTATAAGCTTTGGGTTTGGCTGACTAAGACTTGAATGATCCTGTGTGTATAGAACCTTAAGTTATTTCCTTTTTGGTGTGGGTTATTAATGAATATATGGGATGTTTTGATGTTCCATGTAAGCACAGCTCTATGGACAATTTGTAAGTTTGCTTCCGTTTTGACCCCTCAACTCTGATGAAATATGTTTTATTTGGTTTGAGGCCCTAGGTAATCCCTTGATTACTGGCCGGTTATGACCTTAATCCATATGGGCGGGTTCGGGTCATGACAGAGTGGTATCAAAGCACGAGTTAATAACTCACACACTTGTCCAATAGAGCAATTAGCATCTAGAAAAGATCTAGGGTGCATTCATGTGATAAGTATAAATCTGAAAGCATGAAGAACATGTTTAAATGCTTTAAAGTGAATGATTATGTACTATAAGTTTGCGGTTTGCTTGCATTGCAAACTATTTGACTATGTGTGCTCTTTAGTATATGCATACTTGTGAATCTTTTGTATAAAGAATAATGCAAGTCTAATCAGATGGTGAGAACAAGAGGTGATGAAATAGAGGAGTCTTCTACTGCCAAAATGGATAGAATGGAAAGACTGATTCAGAAAATGGCAGAAGCATTGAGGCAACAACAACAGTGGCAACAACCACATCCTCCGCCTCCTCCTCTAATACCACATGTGCAAGACATTCAGAATGATGACCAAATAATCGCTCTCACCAAAGAGTTTAAGAAAATGAAACCGCCACAGTTTCATGGGGGATTAGATCCGTTAAAGGCAGAAGCATGGGTCCTTGGAATAGAAAAGTTGTTTGAAGTGTTTCCTTGCCTAGAAACGTAGAAAGCATTGCTAGCCACTTATACTCTTGAAGATGAGGCAAGAAGGTGGTGGATGCTAATGCATGAAAGCAATAAGGATATTGGTGGGCACGATTCTTGGAGATTTTCTAAGACAAATATTTTCCACAATGTGTCCGTGACAGGAAAGTATCAGAATTCATGGAACTTAAGCAAAACAATATGACAGCAGCAGAGTATGAGGCCAAGTTCACTGAATTGGCCAGATTTGCACCACATGTGGTCGACACCGACTACAAGAAGGCGAGACATTTTGAAGGAGGACTTCGAGATGATATCTTAGAAAAGGTGCATGTTCTCAAGCTGGAAACGTACATTGAGGTGTTGGATCGGGCCATAATATCAGAAGCTAACATAGCCAGATAGGCCAAATCAACAACTGACTGGAAGGGTAGTAAAAGTTAAGGCTTCTTTTCAAAGAAGAAATTTTCAAAGAAGCAGAATACGGGCTCCTCAAGTACTTCTAATTCTTCCCGAGATACATCTCCAATGTGCAATATTTGTAGTAAAAGGTATCGCGGAGTTTGTTACCGTGAGTCAGGAGCTTGTTTTAAGTGTGGAAAAACGGGGCATATGGCTAGAGATTGTAATCAGAATAGCGGAAAGTTAGCTGCTAGCTCCACTGCATCGATCCCAAAATCGGAAAATACTACGAGATCTACTACCACCGGAGATACCGTGAGGCAAGGGAGAGTTTTTGCGCTTGTTCCGGGCGATACACGGAATGCTGAAGCTGTTGTCTCAAGTACTATCTCTATATGCAATCAGGATGCTTTTGTGTTAATTGACTCCGGATCAACACACTCTTTCCTCTTTCGTAACTTGTGCATTTGTATCTAGACTGAGTAAACCTCTAGAATCATTGCCATATTTGCTATGTATATCTGCTCCATCTGGGGAATCTGTGTTGTGTGTATCTATGTATCGATTCTATGACATGCGTATTGGGAATGCCATTCTGTATGCAGATTTGTTACCCTTGGATTTTAGACATTTTGATATAATTCTAGATATGAATTGGTTAACTAAATATTGTGCCATCATTGATTGTGTAACAAAACGGGCTGTGTTTAAACCACCAGAACAAGAAGAAATTGTGTTTGTAGGTAACGGGGTAGTGCTTCCACCTTATTTGATATCTGCAATGAAAGTATGTAAATTGATCAGGAAAGGGTGCCAGGGTTATTTGTGTTGTGTGCTATCTGAACAAGTGTGAATGTTGAATTGAGTAGTATCCCTATTGTTAGCGAATTTCCAGATGTGTTTCCAAACGAATTACCAGGGGAATTAGTGGACAGGGAGATAGAGTTTACTATTGAAGTTGTGCCAGGCACTCAGCCTATTTCTAAAACTCCTTACAGAATGGCTACAGCTGAAAGAACTGAAAGAACAATTGCAAGACTTGCTTGACAAAGGGTTCATCTGACCTAGTACTTCACCATGGGGTGCACCGGTGTTGTTTGTGAAAAAGAAAGACGGAACTCTACGCCTGTGTATTGACTATCGAGAACTGAATAAGGTGACAATAAAGAATAAATATCCCTTACCTCGCATTGATGATTTGTTTGACCAGTTGCAGGGATCACAAGTGTTTTCCAAAATTGATTTAAGATCCGGGTATCACCAGTTCAAGGTGAAAGCAGAAGATGTTGAGAAAACCGCATTCAGAACGAGGTATGGTCATTATGAATTTCTTGTTATGCCATTTGGGGTGACTAATGCTCCTGCAGCGTTTATGGACCTAATGAACCGAATCTTTAAAACTTACCTTGATGATTTTGTTGTGGTTTTTACTGATGATATCTTGATTTATTCAAAGAATAGACTTGAACATGAACACAACTTGAGAACTGTCTTGCAAACACTAAGAGAAAAGAAATTATTTGCCAAACTAAAGAAATGTGAATTTTGGTTGGATGAAATTATTTTCTTAGGACATGTCATCAACAGAGATGGGATTTCAGTGGAACCACAGAAGATAGAGGCAATTGTGAATTGTCCTACACCGACAAATGTAACAAAAGTTCGCAGTTTCATGGGCTTAGCCAGATACTACAGAAAGTTTGTGAAAGACTTTTCAAAAATAGCTGTGTCTCTTACCCAATTGACATGCTAAGGACAACCATTTGAATGGAACGACAAAAGAGAATCTACCTTTCATGAACTAAAAACGAGACTGACCACTGCGCCAGTTTTGACATTACCATCAGGTACGGAAAACTTTGTGATTTTCAGTGATGCACCTTATAAAGGTTTGGGTTGTGTATTAATGCAGAATGGAAGGGTGATTGCCTACGCCTCCCGGCAGTTGAGGCCACACGAGAAGAACTACCCAACACATGACTTAGAATTGGCCGCAGTTGTATTTGCTTTAAAAATCTGGCGACATTATTTGTATAGGGCAAAATGCGAAGTCTACACGGATCACAAGAGTCTGAAATACTTTTTTACGCAAAAAGAGTTGAATATGCGACAAAGAAGATGACTCGAATTGATAAAAGATTACGATCTTCGGATTCAATATCAGCCCGGGAAAGCCAATGCAGTTGTTGTTGCCTTGAGCAAAAAGTCGACGAGGAATTTAGCTTGCTTGCTTACTAAACGAAAAAAAATCTTACTAGATTTCGAGATAACTGAGATTGAAGTTATGTTACACGAATAGACCAGGTTGGTCACTGCCATTTCAACTGAACCAGCAATAATTACTGAAATTAAACAAAGGCAAAAAGAGGATGAATTCCTCAAGAAAGTGATTGATGAATTTGAGACAAGTCCGAAAGCAGAGTTCAGCATTGAAAGTGAAGTGTTGAGATTTCGAAACCGAATGTGTGTCCCAGACGTTCCGGAACTAAAGAAGAGAATTCTAGATAAAGCCTAGAAATCAGTGTTTGTTATGCATCCGGGTAATAACAAAATGTATCGAGATTTGAAACAAAGCTATTGGTGGCCCAAAATGAAGAAAGAGATTGCAGAGTATGTATCCAAGTGCCTTCGATGTCAGCAAGTTAAAGCTGAACATCAGAAACCGGGTGGCCTACTTCAGCCTCTCCCTATTCCTGAATGGAAATGGAAGAATGTGACTATGGACTTTGTTGTTGGTCTACCTCGAACTCCTCGAGGTATGGACCCTATTTGGGTTATAGTTGATAGACTAACTAAGTCTGCACATTTTCTACCTGTTAGAACTACATTTGATGCTTTTAGACTGGCTACTATATATATTGACGAGATTGTTCGTTTACACGGAGTCCTGGTATCTATTGTCTCGGATAAAGATCTGATATTTGTATCTTGATTGTGAAAAAGTTTGCAAAGAGCTATGGAGACAGAATTGAGGTTTAGTACCGCATTCCATCCACAGACAAACGGGCAATCAGAACGGACAATGCAGGCCTTGGAAGATATGCTAAGAATGTGTGCCTTGGATTTTCAAGGGAGTTGGGAAGATTATTTGCCACTAGCAAAGTTTGCATACAATAACAGTTTCCACTCTAGCATCGGTATGGCACCATACGAGGCTTTGGTAAAAGGTGTAGATCACCAATTTGTTGGACAGAAGTCGGGGATAGGGCTTTACTTGGGCCTGAAATTGTACATAATACTTCTGAAAAGATCAAAACTATTCAACAAAGGCTCAAGACTGCTCAGAGCCGACAAAAGAATTATGCGAATATACGAAGAAGACCTCTTGAGTATGAGGTTGGTGAACATGTGTTTATTTGCGTGACTCTGATGAAGGGCCAAGTAAGATTCGATAAGAAAGAAAAATTGTCGCCCCGATATATTGGGCCATTTCAAATTCTGGAAAAACTTGGTCCAGTTGGCTATCGAGTCACTATGCCACCGGGATTCGTACAAATGCACAATGTATTCCATGTATCAATATTGAGAGGTTATTTTCGAGATCCGTTTCATGTGATTGATTATCACCGGATAGCTCTTGATGAAAATATGGAATATGCAGAACGACCGAAACGAATCAGTGACCGTCAAGTAAAACAATTGAGAAGCAAGTCTATCCCAATGGTGAAAGTGGAATGGAAAGAACACTATGGGACGAACGCCACATAGGAAAAAGAAGATGAAATGCAACTACGCTATCCACATTTGTTCCCCGACGAAGGTAAAACAAATTTGAAGGACCAAACTTCCTAAAGAAGGGAATATTGTGATAACCATGTTCCGTATTATGCTAATTGATCTTAATTATGATGTGATTATATGTTTAATGTGATTTTGAGTGCCATTTATATGATTATATGTGGTTTTGAATTTCTATCTGTTCACCGTAGGAAAATCTGTTAAACTTACCATTGTAAACTGAAAATTGAAGGCCTTATCGGCCACAAAAACCAAAATTGACCACGCCATTGTGATTAGCATAATTTTTAGAGCCTATAGTGAAATTTAATTGAAAAATTATTTGGATCAAAATAATGAGATTCAGAACCATTAAATTAGGCTCAATTACTTAGCCTTAATTAATTTGATTAGCCAAGCCTATAAATAAGCTTATATACACTCAATTCCTCTCTTTTGAACTCATACTTGCTGAGATTACACTCTAGAGAGAGAGTGTGTGTCGATTGTAGAGAGAGAGGGAGCTCAAGTCAGAGAATTGAACAAGAAGCTTGAAGATCTTGAGGATTAACTCACGAATCAACTAGACTTTGGAAGATTGGAGCTCATAGGTAAGTAATTGGGCATGAATTCATGAGTTTGAGTTATAATTTTGTGGATTCAAGTTATATGGTAATCAATGACAAGAATTAAGTTGAATTTGAAGTCAATATGACTATGCATGTAGAGTATTACCATGATATTGCATAATCAAGCATATAGCATGTTAATTATGAGAAATTGAGAGTTGAATCATACATGCAAGCATAGTTTTGTTGAGCTTCATGAGAATAAGCATCAATTGTGTCATTTGAAATGGTATTGGGGTCTATATTACACAAGCATGAATGATCCATAGAGATATGAAGTTTGTATAAAGTTAGAATGCACAAGCTTTGACCATGTCAAGAAGAATATTGAATAATTTGAGAATTAAATAATGATTTTGAACAATTGGCCTCATATTGCTTATGTCCTCATGATATATAATGTGCTTCCACGTTTTTGAACCAAGAACACGAGTTTTGGGCTTTTGAATGTCAAGTTTGAGCTTCAAGAACAATTCTGGAAGTTCCAGAATTTGGCATGTCTGCTTGAGTGGGAAAAGCGCCGCTTGAGCGTGAAATGTTAGTTCCCAGAACTTTTACAGACATTGATGTACACTCGAGCACAAAGAGTCACGCTCGAGCGCCCATCCACGTATTTTGACTCTCAGCTCGAGCGTCCACGGTTACGCTCGAGCACAAAAATGAGGCAACCAGTACTTTTGCAGACTAGAGGGGTCTGCTCGAGCGAGCGACGAAAACTACGCTCGAGCGGGTAGCCCGGTTATAAGCTTAATCCATAGGGGCGGGTTCGGGTCATGACAATAATTTACCTATGAATTTTTTAAAAAATACAAATATTCACACATTCAATGAATTATAAATTATAAAATTTTAAAAAGTGTGAATATTTTTTAAAAGTATTCATACTAACTTTCATACTTTCTAAAAATTAATAATATCTTAATAATTAAAAGTATAAATGTTCAGATTTACAACTTTCACACTTATTACAAAATTCCCACTATTATAATGTGATGATGATGAGTCCTATGATAAAATATTTCTCAAAAGTAGGAAATTTTAAAAGTTAAAAAAATTTTACTTTCAAATTCTCAAAAAGTGCACTTATTTTACATAATT
The DNA here is from genome assembly GCF_004153795.1 of Camellia sinensis. Taxonomy (NCBI): domain Eukaryota; kingdom Viridiplantae; phylum Streptophyta; class Magnoliopsida; order Ericales; family Theaceae; genus Camellia; species Camellia sinensis. The sequence goes on from NW_021025771.1 coordinate 597,265, forward strand.
TTGTATTTAATTGAGAATGATCTCGCTGAGTAGTTATAAAAAAAGAGATTAAATTCATTTCACCTCCTATGGTTTAAATATAATCAAAAAGTCTCCATTTGATTTTGGTCTAAAGTGCCGCCATTATTTTTATATTCAAACTAATGGAAGGTGTATCACACACATCATTTTATAGTGGGTTTATATTTTTGAAATAATAAAATGAAATTAATACAATAAAAAGATTAATATGTTAATTAAAAATAATATAATATAATATAATGAATGATTAATCTAAAATATAAAATATAACTAAATATTTTAAGGAAATATAAAATACATAATAATTAGGAATTGATTTAAAATATGATTAAATTAAAATTTAATTTAAAATTTAGCAATTACAATAACTAATTAAATATTTAAGATTAATTGTGATTTAAAATATAATTAAAATAAAAAGTTTAAGAATTACAATAAATATTTAAGAATTTATAATTACTTGTGTTTTAATTGAATTAATATTAAACATTATAAACTATGTGTATTGAGAGAGAGAAAGAGAGAGAGAGAGAACGTATAGGGATTGAATTAATATTAAACATTATAAACTGTGTATTGTTATAGTCATTTTACATCTCTAGTTAATTATGTTAACGGTTGCACTTAAGTTCAAAATCACATGAGACCTTTCTGGCTATTTTAAACTATAGGGGTAAAGTACTTTGGCCTCAAATCACAAGGGAATAAAATAAATTTTGCCATATAAAAAATCTGTATTTTATAAATAAATAAAAAAACAGATGTGTATTTTAAAAGTTGTAAAATTTTAAAGTTCTGAAAAAAAAAAAAAAACTTTAATGTGAGCATGTTAACCAACTAAGCTAAGTTGGCCATCATGACTTTTCTAAGGATTTATCCCTATGGGGAGGTCATGGGTTTAACTCTCCTTAAGGGAGTTGAATTAAAGTGGCAAGCACTTGGTAATTATAAAAAGGAGACTAACTCCCATAAGTGCCAATCTATAACTAACAATTGACTTTCACCGATCAAGAAAAGAATGAAAAAAATATTAGCATGTTGACCAAAATAAAGATAAAATTATCATCGAATAACATCTAATTTCAATAAAAAAGATTTCTAATATACAATTTCATGCACATAGAATTTATTGGGTAATAACTATTTCAATAATATTTATGACTAAACAAATTCATGAAAAAAGGCCTTTCACTAATTTTTCCTACACTTAAATGGATTCTATTTTGTTATGATTATTGTGGTGAGTCGGAATTTCTACCTTGTTGCTGCCAAGCGAATGATCCACTTCACGCCGTATACCTGCAAATGAAAAATAGGTTTCATCAGGGTGGTGCGCTGAGTGAACCCTCTAAAGATTTTATCAATATCTTTTTAATAGTATAAGTCCTCTTGCTTTTGTTCTTTTTTTTTCAATTACCCTTACTTCGAGTGCGGATCCTCTTGTAGAAGGAAAAAATATAAGCCCAAACCCAAACCCAATCACGCTAGCCCAAAACAGAAAGTGGTAAGTCCAAACTCGTCCCTTGAAGCCCACAAAGGGCAACTAGCAACAACTTGGCATACAATCAAGGTGTATGGAGGAACAAACAAATATAAAAGATAATCTCCTAGAAGACAAATCTGTAAAATAAAATAGAGACGTCGGATTAGGTATCATCCAACGATGACAACCGTACAACAGACACGGCTAAAGCATAGGCTGGGCCTAACAGGAAGTGGAGTCGTCCGATCAAATTAAACCTATGAACATGACACTTAACGAACTGGTCACTAATGTCTGGTATCATCCAGGCCGTCCATATGACAGAGATCCAACGATCAAAGACAAGGTCAACTTGGCAAGTTGCCCGACCAAAATAGGTATAGGCAGAACCTTTCAATCAAAACAAGATCCGTCGAATGGAATTTGAGCCAGAATAGCTATAAATGAGTACGCAAGCAAAGCATAAGGGGACAAGTGAGTGGTAACAAATCCAATTCTACTAATCTAAATTAACTTCTACTCCATAAATATTTCTCGTTTTAATATTTATGTGCTATGGCCAATTAGTATGCTGACTTGATCGTCGGAGAGTCCTCCCTATCTACCCTGGTCGAGAGTGATCACTAACGTTTGGTTTCTCTTACAGAGGGCAAAGGATTGGGCGCATCATCTCGTTTTCCTTGGGAGATAATTTCACCTTCTACAATTGGCGCCGTCTGTGGAAGCGATGAAAAGATAAGTGCCCATCCTTCTCTAAAAGGGATACCAAGTGATCATTAGCATACTTTGATGGGGAACATGCTAGGCCAAAACTTTGGCCATGATTCTAAAATACCACCAGAAGACTCGATAGGCATAATCTCCCCCAAGGGAACATGATCTGGAAAATCAGTTACTAGACCAACTCACTACCCAAATCGAGACCCTAAAAGAACTACAACAAGTCCGAAAGAAGGAGGACTAGAGAAAGGCATATGAGAGGCAAAGCGTCTGAACAAAAAGGATGTCCCCCAAATGGACGCAAGCCAAACGGCCAGCAGCCACCCTAGCTGAACGTCGAAGAGATGTCATACCAATCAGAACGGTTCATCCGATCTCCTAAAAAATGACCTAGGGAGCTGGCTCGATCAACATACTAGAGAAAGTCCAAAACCGATTCGAAAGAAACTTTTTTGGAAGAAATGGCCTCTTCCTTCCCTAAAGCCATCAACAGTGCTGACCCACCGAAGAGATTCACGCCTCTAAAGTTCAACCTGTATGACAGTAAAGGAGACCCAACCAGCCACATACAGAATTACACGCAAGCCATGACCCTATGGAGCAAAATTTGGCCAATTATGTACAGAATGTTCTCTTCCAATCTGGAAAAGATGGCCCTCATATGGTACTACAAGTTAGAAGCCCAATCTATCAACGATTAGAGACAACTGTAGCAGACATTCATCTCACACTTTATCACCAATAGTCGAGCACCAAAAGTGGAGGAGGTGTTCCTTATGATGAAGAAATGGGAAAGTGAAAGCTAGAGAAAAGTAACAATCCCTAACCAAGAAGCCCCCCATTGACGTTGGTAGTTTAATAAGCTGCATGGAGCAACATTGTAAGATCAAGAACAATCTGAAAAGAGTAGAGGCGTAGAGCCCAATGCAACCTCAGCCAAAAAGCCGAAGAAAGGAATAAAGGAAATCTAGATCCTACCCAAGCCTTAGAAGGAAGCATACAAGGTGATTGTCACCACCTTCACAAACCAATATACCGGATCCTCATGAAGATCCAGAATGAGCCGTATTTCTTATGGCCTCAGAAGATGGTTGGGGATCCCTCTCTCAAAAATCGAAGGATGAGGTGTTCCTATCACAAAGATTATGGATACCTCATCGAAGATTGCAAATCCCTAAAGCAATTCTTAGAAAAACTTGTCCAAAGCAAACACTTACAGGCATTTGTTGACTACTCAGCAAGCCGCAAAGGCAAGCATGGTGACAAAAATGGAAGCATTCAACCAATCCCAACCATTAATATGATATACTTAATCCTTCCAAAAAAGCAGATAAACTAGATAAGAGAATAGACAATGAGGTCGGCATACCTAAAGGAGGTCATGTTCCTATCTGAAACCCCCACAAAAAGATCACCACCATCTGAGCTAAAGATCTCATTTTCCAACGACGATCTGATGTGGGCCCAACACCTGCACAACGATGCCTTGGTAGTAATCCTGCAAATCAAAAGATTTACTATTAGAAGGGTGCTGGTGGACCAAGGAAGCTCTTCAGAGACCATGTATTATGAATTGTTTAAGAAATTGGGTTTGTCACATGAAGACCTACATCCAGCTGAGTCATCGCTGTTTGACTTTAATTCAAGCCCGATTTATCCCTTAGAAAAGATCTTGCCAGTAAGAGCAAATGTCGTAACTCGACAAGTAGAGTTCTAGGTGGGAAGCGTCCCCTCACTATACGATACAATAATTGGAAGAACATGGCTCCACAAGATGAAGGAAATTCCGTCCACTTTTCACCAAGTCATACAATTTCTTATCAGAGATAGCATTGTGAAATTAGAGGAAATCAGATATTTGTTAAGCAATGCTTGGTAAGGTCTTTATCTAACAAAAGAATCTAGGAAGTTCGCACCAAAGAAGTATGCGAAGAATTGGTTGGCACAGAGCTCACCGCAAATAGCACTGAAGAACTGGAAAAGGTGCCGATCGACCCAGAAGACGAAGAAAAATTCTTTCTCATTGGGAAAAGCCTCAACACAACAGACAAAGACCAACTAACCCACTTTCTACTACAATATAGAGACATGTTCGCGTGGACTCCCTACGAGATGGAAGATGTTTATCCGAAGATGGCATGCCACGAGCTCAATGTAGACCCAAACTACAACTCAATAATCCAAAAAAGCAAAAGGTCGACACCCTACCACACCATGGCGATCAAGGAAGAAATAACAAGACTATTAGAAGTACAAGCCATCAGGGAAGTTCAATACCCGAAATGGCTATCCCATATTGTTGTTATGCAAAAGAAGAATGGAAAATGAAGAGTATGTGTTGACTTTACCAGTCTAAATCAAGCCTGCCAGAAGGACAAATTTCCTCTGCCAAAGATTGGCCAACTAATGGATTCCACATCGAGGCATCAGAAAATGAGGTTTCCTGATACATATCGAGTGTATCATCTAGATACCAATGAATCTGGACAATCAGGAAAAGACCGCATTCATCACTCCTGTAGGATTATTCTACTACAAGGTGATGTGGTTTGGATTAAAGAATGTGGGGGCAACCTGGGTAACAAAGATGTTCCATGACCTAGTAAGACAGAATCTAGAGGTGTACATTGATGATATGGTGATCAAATCTTGAGAAAGCAGTCATAATTTGGAAAATCTTTGAGAAGTGTTCGAGATCCTTCGAAGATTCAGAATGAAGTTGAATGCAGCGATATGTGCCTTCAAGGTAGGGTTAGGGAAATTCCTTGGCTATATCATCACTCAGCGAGGAATAGAAGCAAGTCTAGTTCAGATAAAAGCTCTGCTCAACATTGCTTCTCCCACGATAATTAAAGGAATACAAGCACTTAAGGGGATGGTAGCCACACTTAACAGATTCATTTACAATCATTCGATCACTGCAAACCCTTTTTTAGTTGGTAAAAAAGAAGGCATAGTTTGTATGGACACTGAATTGTAATCAGGCACTATAAGAACTAAAGTAATACCTGGCAAAAACCCCCTTACTCACTAGTCCCAAACCAAGGGAAACGCTATACGTCTATTTGGCAGTCGCCGATCACGCCGTAAGGTCACCACTAATTAGGACATTAAGGGAGGTAGTCACCTATGTTCTATGTAAGCAAAACCTTGCTCGACACGAAAACAAGATACTTACCCCTAGAAAAGCTTGTTTTAGCACTCATAATCACTTCCAGGAAGTCAATGCATTATTTCTTGGCTCGTCCCATCATCGTGAATTCCGAACATCTACTCGAAAGGATTCTTCATAAGTCAGACTTATTAGGAAGAATCTCCAAATGGGAGGTTTAGTTCAGACAGTACGACATAAAGTTCAAACCAAGAACTGCCATCAAGGGACAAATCCTGGCAGACTTCATAGCAGAGTTCACACTCGAACAAGAAGTGGAAGGGATGAAAATGTAGAACCATGGCCAATCGGATACACCGTGGATCTTATGGTGCAACGGGACCTCAAATAGCAAAGGATTAGGAGTAGGGTTTGTCTTAAGCACTCCCAATGGAGAAATACTCGAATGTTCAGCTGGACTGAACTTCTCAGCAACCAATAATGAATACGAGTATGACGCATTGATCAATGGACTAGCAATTGCAAGAACACTCGAGGCGAAGTCTGTCCAAGTTTTTTGTGCCTCTCAACTAGTCACAAAACAGGTAAAAAGCGAATATTTTGCTTGGGATGAAAATTCAAAAAAATTAATAATCAAATTGATTCAATAATCATAACTTATATTGTGTTTGTCAATAAAAAGAGAGGGGGGGGGAGGACAACAATTGTGTCTTTAAAATAGACCATTTTTCTATTCTTATTTTTACAAAAGCAAAAAATAATAATTATCAAATTGATCCAATTTTTTGTGTGCGAGATGTACACGAACTACCTAACAAAATGAATAGTTCGACATTGAAATGGATCCCATGGTGGGATCCACAGTCTCGAACAATGATTTCCAATCCAAATTATGGACCGGAAAGAAAGTGCCTCCCAATTTAATAACTGAGGGACTTAAATTTTGAAAATCTTTTCATATGGACTTGATTTAATATGAATTTATTATAACAATCTTGTTTGGTTCAATTTTGTGAAAATTGAGTTTTTTATTTTCATATTTTTTTTTGTTTTTAATGAATTTGTTTTTAACATTTTAAGTAATTTTTTTACTTTTTAGATGCTTTTAACCTAAATGCACCTGAAAAGTAAAATATTTGTAAGAAAATATTTTAAAAAATCAATAAATACATAAGAATATAAAAATATACTAAATTTTGTGGTCTTTTTTGTATTTTTGGTATTGAATGAATTTTGTAAAGATTTTTTTCACAATAATTATATTTTTTAATTATATTTATATTAAGTGTATCTAAAAAGTAAAAATTTTCTTAAAATATTAAAAATAAAAAAATACGAAAAACAAAAAACTTAATTTTCAAAAAATTAAATTTAAAAAATTGAAATCAAAGAAGATAAACATTTTCAGATTGTAATTTTTTTAAAGTTAAATATTATGAGAGTTTAAAATCTCTTACAAAATTATTTTTAAAATCAAAACGTTTATGTGGAATTGTAAAATAAAAGTTAAATAGAAGCCAACCAATGGAGATTTTCTTAATTGTTTAAAATTAAGAAAATAAAAAAAAATTGGTATTGATTTTGGGGGCTTCTCACTAAAAATCTTATCTATACTATATATATAAGCAAATGTAGTGATCTCTTAAAAAATTTAAAACTCTCAATCCTAACATCTCATGAACCTCTTTCCTACGTGGCACATACATTCTTCTCTCATTCTATTTTCCTATTTTTTCTTATCTTTTTTTTATATTTTTTATTTCACTTTTTAATTACTTATGGCATTGATATAAAAGATTTTCAAAATATTTAAAGATAAAAGATTTTCAAAATATTTAAAAATAGAAGATGAGTTTGACTCTAATTCAAATTTCTTCATCAATTTATGTCTTACCCAAGGATATTTGAAATAAATGAATAAATAAATTTATAAATCTCAAAACCTAACTTCTATGACAATATGAAATTAGGCAAAAAGATTGGAGAAAAAAAATAACGTTCTAAAGAAATTAAACGGGTGATTTAGCCAATTATGCAAAATTGTTAGCATCTTATGTGAAAAGAAGCACATGTTTTAAATCTCATATTATGTTTTTTGCTCTTTTTTACTTTTGCAATTTATCTAAGTTTCTCTTTCTATATTCGTATAATTTATCTTCAAATTTGCATTTGATTTTTTTTTTAATCTTTATCTTATACTTACAAGATCGATTCTTACTTTTGATTTTTAATTAAGTTCATTTTATTTTTATCTGATTTTCACTTTTTATATTCTTATAATTTTTTATTCTTTCTTATTTCAATTAAGTAGCTTTAGAAGACAAAATTTGATTAAATTATAGGTAGTAGACACAAAATAGAGTTAAAATTTGTATAATAAGATAACATAATTGCTTATTTTTTAACTACACAAAATTTAAATTTTAAAAAATTATAAGTGCCACTTAAATCTTATATGATTTTTAACATACTCCCTCGATTTTATTTTAGTTTTTTTTTACAAATTTTAAAAAATTATAAGTGGCATTTCACTCTTATCTAATTTTTTAATTATTACCCTCTCCATTTCTTCTGTTATTGGAGTTATATTAGATTTTATTTTTCTTTTCAAGTTTGTCTTATCTTATTTTTTAATTTTAAATTTCAACTTTGTTTTTTTTTTTTTTAAAATAACTTGTTCGGAAGTAGAGTTTCGAATTTATTTTTTATTTTTTCAACATTCAACTTCCGAATGTGTTTATTTAATAGTAATTTCACTTAAAAATAAAATTATAATAAAAATAATTTTTATTAAGTATCTATACTATATATATAAGCAAATGTAGTGATCTCTTAAAAAATTCAAAACTTATCCACCGGATAGCTCTTGATGAAAAAATATGCGAATATTGCAGGAACAATAGACCGAAACGAATCTAGTGGACCGATCAAGTAAAACAATTTGAGAAGCAAGTCTATCCCAATGGTGGATAAAGTGGAATGGAAAGAAACACTATGGGACGAACGCCACATAGGGAAAAGAAGATGAAAATGCAACTACGCTATCCACATTTGTTCCCCGACGAAGGTAAAACAAATTTGAAGGACCAAAACTTCCTAAAGAAGGGAATATTGTGGATAACCCATGTTCCGTATTATGCTATTGATCTTAATTATGATGTGATATATGTTTAATGTGACTTTTTGAATGCCATTTATATGATTATATGTGGTTTTGAATTTCTATTCTGATTCACCGTAGCCGAAAAAATCTTGTTAAACTTAACCATTTGAAACGAAAATTGAAAGGCCTATCGGCCACAAAAACCAAAATTGACCACGCATTGTTGGATTAGCATAATTTTTAGAGCCTATGGTAAAATGTTAATTGAAAATTTATTTGGATCAAAATAATTTAGATTCAGAACGATTAAATTAGGCTCAATTACTTAGCCTTAATTAATTTGATTAGCCAAGCCTATAAATAAGCTATATATACACCTCAATCCTCTCTTTTGAACTCATTACTACTGAGATTACCACTCTAGAGAGATGAGTGTGTGCCGATTGTAGAGAGAAGAGGGAGCTCAAGTTCAGAAGAAATTGAACAAGAATCTTGGAAGGATCTTGAGGATTAACTCACGAATCAAACTAGACTTTGGAAGATTGGAGCTCCATTAGTAAGTAATGGGCATGAATTCATGAGTTTGAGTTCATAATTTTTTGTGGATTCCAAGTTATATGGTAATCCAATGACAAGAATTAAGTTGAATTTGAAGTCAATATGACCTATGCATGATAGGAGATACCATGATATTGCATAACAAGGCATATAGCATGTTAATTTATGAGAAATTGAGAGTTGAAGCATACATGCAAGCATAGTTTTGTTGAGCTTCATTGAGAATAAGCATCAATTGTTGTTCATTTTGAAATCGGTATTTGGGGTCTATATACACAAGACAATGATTATGATCCATAGAGATATTGAAGTTTGTTATAAAGTTAGAATGCACAAGCTTTGACCATTGTTCAAGAAGGAATATTGAATAATGAGAATAAATAATGATTTTTGAACAATTGGCCTCATTATTGCTTATGTCCTCATGATATATAATGTGCTTCCACGTTTTGAACCAAGAACACGAGTTTTGGGCTTTTGAATAGTCAAGTTTGAGCTTCAAGTACAATTCTGGAAGTTCCAGGAATTTTGGCATCGCTGCTTGAGTGGGAAAAAGCGCCGTCTTGAAGCGTGAAATGTTTAGTTCCAGAACTTTTACAGACATTGAATGTTACACTCGAGCACAAAGAGTCCACGCTATCGATGCGCCCATCTCACGTATTTGACTCTTCAGCTCGAGCGTCCACGGGTTACGCTCGAGCACAAAAAATGAGGGCAACCAGTACTTGCAGACTAGGCAGGGTCTGCTCGAGCCGAGCGTACGAAAACTACGCTATCGAATAGCGGGAGCCCGGTTATAAGCTTAATCCCATAGGGGCGGGTTCGTGGTCATGACAAAATTACCTATGAATTTTTTATAAAAATACAAATATTCACACATTCAATGAATATAAATTTATAAAATTTTAAAAAGTGTGAATTCATTTTTATAAAAGGTATTCTACTAAACTTTCATACATTCTAAAAATTAATAATATCTTAATAATTAAAAGTATAAATGTTCCAAGATTTACACTTTCACACTTATTACAAAATTCCCACTATTAATAATGTGATGATGATGAGTCCTATGATAAAATATTCTCAAAGTAGGAATTTAAAAGTTAAAAAAATTACTTTCAAATTCTCAAAAAAGGTGCACTATTTTACATTAATTTTGTATTTAATTGAGGAATGATGCTCGCTGAGAGTTATAAAAAAAGAGAGTTAAATTCATTTCACCTCCTATGGTTTTAAATATAATCAAAAAGTCTCCATTTGATTTTGGTTCTAAATGCCGCCATTTTTTTATATTCAAAACTAATGGAAGTGTATCACACAATCATTTTATAGTGGTTTATATTTTTGAAATAATAAAAATGAAATTAATACAATAAAAAGATTAATATGTTATTAACAAATAATATAATATAATATAATGATGATTAATCTATAAATATAAATATATAACTATATATTTTAAGGAAAATATAAATACATAATAATTAGGAATTGATTTTAAAATATGATTAAATTAAAATTTAATTAACAATTAGCAATCAAATAATAATTAAATATTAAGATTTAATTGTGAATTAAAATATAATAAATAAAAAGTTTTAAGATTACAATAATATTTAAGAATTTATAATTACTTGTGTTTTAAATTGAATTATTATTAAACATTATAAAACTATGTGTATTGAGAGAGAGAAAGAAGGAGAGAGAGAGAACGTATAGGGATTGAATTAATTTAAACATTATAAACTGTTGTATTGTTATAGTCATTTACCATCTCTAGTTTAATTATGTTAACGTTTCACTAAGATTCAAAATCACATGAGACCTTTCTGGCTATTTTTAAACTATAGGGGTAAAGTACTTTGGTCCCCTCCCTTCAAATCACAAGGAATAAAATAAATTTTTGCTCATATAAAAAATCTGTATTTTTAAAGTAAATAAAAAAAAGATGTGTATTTTTAGAAGTTTGTAAAATTTGTAAAGTTCTGAAAAAAAAAAAAAAATTTAATGTGAGCATTAACCAAACTAAGCCTAAGTTGCCATCATGATTTCTAAAGGATTTTTATCCCTATGGGGAGGTCATGGGGTTTAACTCTCCTAAGGGATGTTTTGAATTAAAGTGCAAGCACCTTGGGTAATTATTAAAAAGGAGACAACTCCCATAATGCCAATCTATAACTAACAATGGACTTTTACACCGATAAGAAAGAATGGAAAAAAATATTTAGCATTGTTTGACCAAAATAAAGATAAAATTATCATCGAATAACAATCTAATTCAATAAAAGATTTCTATATAGCAATTTCAATGCACATAGAATTTATTTGGGGTAATAACTATTTCATAATATTTATGACTAAACAATTCAGAAAAGCCTTTACTAATTTTTCCTACACTTAATGGATTCCTAATTTTTGTTATGATTATGTGGTGATCGGGAATTTCTAACCTTGTTGCTCGCCAACGAATGATCACACTTTCAACGCCGATACCTGCAAGAAGAAATAGGTTTCATTCGGGTTGGTGCGCTTGAGTGAACCCTCTAAAGATTTTAATCAATATCTTTTTTAATAGTATAGTCCTCTTGCTTTGTTCTTTTTTTTTCAATACCCTTACTTCGAGGCGATCCTCTTGTACAGAAGCGAAAAATATAAGCCAAACCCAAACCCAAATCACGCTAGCCCAAAACAGAAAGTGTAAGTCCAAACTGTCCCTTGAGCCCACAAAGGGCAACTAGGAACAACTTGCATACAATCAAGGTGTATGGAGGGAACAAACACAATATAAAAGATAATCTCCTAGAAGACAAATCTGTAAATTAAAATAGAGACGTCGGGAATTAGGTATTCATCCAACGATGACAAACCGTACAACAGCACGGCTAAAGCATAGCTGGGCCTAAAGGAAGTGGAGTCGTTACCGAACCTACAAATTAAAACCTATGGAACATGACACTTAACGAACTGGTCCACAATGTCTGGTTTCATCCAGGCCGTACATATGGACAGAGAATCCAACGATCAAATGACAAGGTCAAACTTGGCAAAGTTGCCCGACCCAAAATAGGTATTTAAGGCAGAATCCTTTCTAATCAAAACAAGTCCGTCGAATGGAATTTTGAGCCAGAATAGCTATAATGAGTACGCAAGCAAAGCCAATGGGGACAATGTGTGAGTGGTAACAAAATCCAATTCTTACTATATCTAAATTAACTTCTACTCCATAAATATTTTCTCGTTTTTAATATTCATGTTGCTATGGCCAATTAGTATACTTGACTTGATCGTCGGAGAGTTCTCCCCTATCTTACCCCCTGGTCGAGAGTGCATCACTAACGTTTGGTTTCTCTTTCACAGAGGTGCAAAGGATGCGCATCATTCTCGTTTTCCTTCGGGAGATAATTTCACCTTACTACAATTGGCTGCGTCTTGTGGAAAGCGTTGAAAAGATAAGTGCCCAACCTCTCTTAAAAGGGATAACCAAGTGATCAATTAGCATTACTGATGGGGAAACATCTAGCCAAAACTTTGGCATGATTCTAAAAATACCACCAGAAGACTCGATAGGGCATAATCTCCCAAGGGAACATGATCTGGAAAATCAGTTACTAGACCAACTCCAAATACCACAATCAGACCCTAAAGAACTAACAAGTCCGAAAGAAGGAGGACTAGAGAAAAGGCATATGTGAGCAAAGGCTGCTGAATAAAAAGGATTGTCCACCAATGGACGCAAGCCAAACGGCCAGCAAGCCACCCTGCTGAACGTCGAGAGTATGTCATACCAATCAGAACGGTTCATCCGCATCTCCTAAAAAATGACCTAGGAGCTTGCTCGATCAACATTACTAGGAAAGTCCAAAACCGATTCGAAAGAAACTTTTTTGGAAGAAATGGCCTCTTCCTCCCTAAAAGCCACAAACCGTGCTCTGACCCACGAAGAAGATTCAACGCCTCTAAAGTTTCAACTGTATGACAGTAAAGGGCAGACCAACCAGCACATACAGAATTACATCAGCAAGCCATGACCCTTATTGGAGCAAAATTTGGCCAATTATGTACAGAATGTTTCTCTTCCAGATCTGAAAAGATGGCCCTATATGGTACTACAAGTTAGAGCCCAATCTATCAACGATAGAACAACTGTAGCAGACATTCATTCTCACACTTTATCACCAATAGTCGAGCACCCAAAGTGGAGGGGTGTTCCTTATGATGAAAGAAATGGGAAAGTGAAAAGCTAGAGAAGAAGTTAACAATCCCTTAAACCAAGAAAAGCCCCCATTGACGTTGGTAGTTTAATAAGCTGCATGGAGGCAACATTGTAAGATCAAGAACAATCTTGAAAGAGTAGAGGCGTAGAGCCCAATGCAACCTCAGTCCAAAAAGCCGAAGAAAGGATAAAGGAAATCTAGATCCTACCAAGCCTTAGAAGAAGCATACAAGGTGATTGTACCACCTTCACAACCAATATATCCGGATCCTCAATGAAGATCCAGAATGAGCCGTATTTCTTATGCCTCAGAAGATGTGTTGGCGGATCCCTCTCTTCAAAATCGTAGGATGAGGTGTTCTATCACAAAGATTATGGATACCTTCATCGAAGATTGCAAATCCCTAAAGCAATTCTTAGAAAAAACTTGTCCAAAGCAAAACTACATGGCATCTTTGTTGACTACTTCAGCAAGCCGCAAAGGCAAGTCATGGTGAACAAAAATGGAAGCATTTCAATCCATTCCCAACCTTAATATGATATACTTAATCCTTCAAAAAAGCCAGATAAAACTAATAAGAGAATAGACAATGAGGTCGGATACCTACAAGAGGTCATGTTCTATCTGAAACCCACAAAAAAGATCACCACCATCTGAGCTAAAGATCTCATTTTCGCAACGCGATCTGATTGTGGGCCCAACACCTGCCACAACGATGCCTTGGTAAGTAATCCTGCAAATACAAAAGATTTTAGCTATTTAGAAGGGTTGCTGGTGAACGCCAAGGAGCTCTTCAGAGACCATGTATTATGATTGTTTTAAGAAATTGGTTTGTCACATGAAGACCTACATCCGCTGAGTCATCGCGTTTGACTTTAATTCAAGGCCGATTTATCCCTTAGAAAAGATCTTGCCAGTAAGGCAAATGTCGTAACTCGACAAGTAGAGTTCTAGGTGGTAAGCCGTTCCCTCACTAATACATACAATAACTTGAGAACATGGCCTCCACAAGATGAAGGAAATTCCGTCCACTTTTCACCAAGTTTCCATAACAATTTCTTATCAGAGATAGCATTGTGAAATTAGAGGAAATCAGATATTTGTAAGCAATGCTTGGTAAGGTCTTTAATCAACAAGAATCTGAAAGTTTCGCACCAAGAAGTATGCGAAGAATTGGTTGTGCACAGAGCTACACCGCAAATAGCACTGAAGAACTGGAAAGGTGCCGATCGACCCGAGAAGACGAAGCAAAAATTCTTTCTCATTGGAAAAGCCTCAACACAACAGACAAAGACCAACTAACCCACTTTTACTATACAATATAGACGACATGTTTCGCTTTGGACTCCTACGAGATGGGAAGATGTTATTCCGAAGATGGCATCACGAGCTCCAATGTAGGACCCAACTACAACTCAATAATTCCAATAAAGCAAAAGGTTTCGCACCCTACCAAACCATGGGATCATAGGAAGAAATAAACAGACTATTAGAAGTACAAGCCATCAGGGAAAGTTCAATTACCCGAATATGAGCTATCCCAATTGTTGTTATGCAAAAGAAGAATGGAAAATTGAAGAGTATGTGTTGACTTACCAGTCTAAATCCAAGCCTGCCAGAAGGCAAATTTCCTTCTGCCAAAGATTGGCCAACTTAACTGGATTCCACATCATGGCATCAAGAAAATGAGTGTTCCTGATACTCATTATCGAGTTATCATCTAGATACCAATGCAATCTGGACAATCAGGAAAAGACCGCAATTCATCACTCCGTGTAGATTATTCTACTACAAGGTGAATGGTGGTTTGGATTAAAGATGTTGGGGCAACCTGAGGTAAAAGATGTTCCATGACTCTAGTAAGACAGAATTCTAGAGGGTGTACATTGATGATTTGGTGATCAAATCTTGAGAAAGCAGTCATAATTTGCGAAAATCTTTGAGAATGTTCGAGATCCTTCCGACAGATTCATGAATGAAGTTGAATGCACGCGATATGTGCCTTCAAGGTAGGTTAGGGAAAATTCCTTGGTATTATAACTCAGCGAGGGAATAGAAGCAAGTCTAGTTCATTAAAAGCTTCTGCCTCAACATTGCTTCTCCCACGATAATTAAAGGAATACCAAGCACTTAAGGGGATGGTAGCCACACTTAACAGATTCAGTTACAATCATTCGATAACTGCAAACCTTTTTTAGTTGGTATAAAAGAAGGCATAGTTTGTATGGACACTGAATTTGTAATCAGGCACTATAAGAAAACTAAAGTAATCACCTGGCAAAAACCCCCTTAGCTCACTAGTCCCAAACCAAGGGAAACGCTATACGTTCTATTTGGCAGTCGCCGAATTCCACGGCCGTGGTCACCACTATTAGGAACATTAAGGGAGTAAGTCACCTTATGTTCTAATGTAAGCAAAACCTTGCTCGACACGAAAACAAGATCACTTACCCCTAGAAAGCTTGTTTTTACACTCATAATACTTCCAGGAAGTCAATGCATTATTTCTTTGGCTTCGTCCATCATTCGTGAATTCCGAACATCTACTCGAAAGATTTCTTCATAAGTCAGACTTATAAGGTAAGAATCTCCAAATGCGGAGGTTTTAGTTCAGACAGTACGACATAAAGTTCAAACCAAGAACTTGCCATCAGGGACAAATCCTTGGCAGACTTCATTAGCAGAGATTCACACTGAACAAAGAAGTGGAAGGGATGAAAATGTAGAACCATGGCAATCGGATACACCGTGATCTTATGGTGCAACGGGACTCAAAATAGCAAAGGTAGGAGTAGGGTTTGTCTTAAGCACTCCAATGGAGAAAATATGCGAATGTTCAGCTGGACTGAACTTCTCAGCAACCGAATAATGATTACGAGTATGACGCATTGATCAATGGACTAGCAATTGGCAAGAACACTCGAGGCGAAGTCTGTCCAAGTTTTTGTGCCTCTCAACTAGTCACAAAACAGTAAAAAGCGAATTATTTTGCTTGGATGGAAAATTCAAAAAAATTAATAATCAAATTGATTCAATAATCATAACTTATATGTGTTTTTTTTGTTTCAATAAAAGAGAGGGGGGGAGGAAACAATGTGTCTTTAAAATAGAACCATTTTCTATTCTTATTTTTTACAAAGGGAGCAAAAAAAATAATTTAATTATCAAAATTGATTTCCATTTTTTGTGTGCTGAGATGTACACGAACTACAACTAACAAAATGAATGTCAGACATTGAAAAAATGGATCCCATGGTGGGATCCGAACAGTCCGAACGAATGAAATGTTCATCCAAATTATGGACCGGAAAGAAAAAGTCTCCCAATTTAATAACTGAGGCGACTTTAAAATTTTGAAAAATCTTTTCCATATGGAACTTGATTTAATTATGAATTTATTATAACAATCTTGTTTGGTCAATTTTGGTGAAATTGAGTTTTTTATTTTTCATATATTTTTTTGTTTTTAATGAATTTTTTTTAACATTTTAAGGTAATTTTTTTACTTTTTAGATGCTTTTTAACCTAAAAATGCACGCTGAAAAGTAAAATATTTGTAAAGAAAATAATTTAAATCAAATAAATACATAAGAATATAAATATTACTATAAATTTTGTGTCTTTTTTGTATTTTTGGTATTGAATGAATTTTGTAAAGATTTTTTTCAACAATAATTATATTTTTAATTATATTTAATTAAGTGTAATCTAAAAGTAAAAATTTTCTTAAAATATTAAAAATAAAAAAAAATACGAAAAACAAAAAACTTAATTTCAAAAAATTTAAATTGTAAAAAATTGAAATCAAAGAAGATAATACATTTTTCAGAAAAAAAAAAAAAAAAAAAGAGAGTGAGTTTAACCTTAAAAACTATTTCAATTTGAATTGCCATTCCTAATATTAATAAACATTTAATGTTTTAGACTATTGTTACATCTATACTATATATCTATTACTATAATATATAAGCAATGTAGTGATTCTTTAAAAATTTCAAAAACTCTCAATCCTAACATCTCATGAACCTTTCCTACCTGTGGACATACATTTTCTCATATTCTATTTTCCTATTTTTTCTTATCTTTTTTTGATATTTTTTATTTCACTTTTTAATTACTTATGGCAATGGATATAAAGATTTTCAAAATTTTTAAAGATAAAGAATTTTCAAAATATTTAAAATAGAAGATGAGTTGACTCTAATTCAAATTCTTCTCATTCAAAATCTCAATCTAACATCTCATGAACCTCTTTCCTAAGTGCACATCCATTCTTCTCCCTCATTCTATTTTCTAATTTTTTCTTATCTTTTTTATATATTTTTATTCACTTTTTAAATTACTTATGGCATTGGATATAAAAGATTTTCAAAATATATTTAAAAATAAAAGATAAGTTTGACTCTAATTCAAAATTTCTTCATCAATTTATGTCTTACCCAAGGATAATTTGAATAAATAAATTTTATATAATCTTCAAAAACCTAACTTCTATGACAATATGAAATTTGAGGCAAAAATATTAGAGAACAAATAATAACGTTCTATAAGAAATTAACGGTGTGGATTTAACCAATTATGCAAGATTTTTAGCATCTTATGTAAAAGAAGCATCATGGTTTTAAATCTCATATTTATGTTTTTTGCCTCTTTTACTTTGCATTTATCTAAGTTTCTCTTATCTATATTCGTATAATTTATCTTCAAATTTGCATTTTGATTTTTTTTTTAATCTTTATCTTAATTTACAGGATCGATTCTTGCTTTGTTTTATTAATTTTATTTCTATTTTATTCTGATTTTCACTTTCTATATCTTAGAATTTTTTATTCTTTCTTATTTCAATTAAGTAGCTTTAGAAGACAAAATTTGAATAATTATAGATAAGTAACACACAAAATGAGTAAATTTGTATAATAAGATAACATAATTCTATTTTTTAACTACCACAAAATTTAATTTTAAAAAAATATAATTGCACTTAAATCTTTTCTGATTTTTTAACATACTATTTTTTTACAAATTTTTAAAAAATTTATAAGTGACATTTTCACTTATCTAATTTTTTAATTATTACCCTTCCATTTCTTCTGTTTATTAGAGTTATATTAGCATTTTATTTTTCTTTTCAAGTTTGTTCTTATCTTATTTTTAATTTTAAATATTCAACTTTTGTTTTTTTTTTTTTTCAAATTACTGAATTTCTCCTACCTCATTTTTTTAGGGATTTTGTCTAATTTTCTTATATATATATATAATATAATATATATTTATTATAGTTTATCTTCAAATTTAAAACTTAATTTATTTTTTCTATATCTTAAAATTTACAGAATCCACTTCTTACTCTTAATTTTCATGTTCAACTTTTTTTTTCCTCTAAAATTTTTATTAATTAAATATAGTAAGAATCACTAAATATATTATTTCAATACCCCATCTAAATAATATCATAAGTTTAATTATTAATTAACATATTCAATATTATTTACCATTTTTTATTACTTGCCCGTGCATAGCACGGTTACCAGCTAGTATTATATATATATATATATATAACCAAAATTGTAGTTGTTTTTGTCAAAATCTCCAAATATTTATTTCCTAATTTCTCATAAATTTTAAAACACTCTCTTTCCTACGGTGGCAACCTTCTTTGATTTCCTTTCATGTTTTCTATTTTTCTTCATTTTTTATTTGTTGGATTAATTAAAATTTAAAATTAATTGCATTACTTCTGGATTTAAAGATTTGAATTTCAAAATTCCTCCATATAGATAAACATATAAAAACTGAAAATTACTTTAATAATCTACAGATAAAGATAAAAAAATAAACAATTTAATTTTAAAAAAGTATTTCATAACTTATAGATAATTTAAATTCTTCCATAAATAAACAAATAAAAGTTTGATAAATAACTTTATAAAAAATTAATTTCATAGCCTACAAATTAAAGATAAGATTTTAAATAATTCATTTTTTTTTTATTAAAAAATAAAAAAATTGCCTTCTTTTTTTTTTTAGCTCCCTTCAT
>NW_021025771.1:616537-690836 GCF_004153795.1 Camellia sinensis
AAAATTACTCTCTTTTTTCTCCCCCTCATTTCGTACTTTAATTAATTTCATTATAGATAAACATATAAAATTCATAAATAATTTATGAAAATTTATTTCATGACCTATAGATAAAGATAAAATTTTTTAAAATTATTTAAAAATAATAATTTCATGACATAGATAAATAAACATATAAAAATTGATAAATAATTTATAAAGATTAATTTCGTGGCCTACAGATAAAGATAAAGATTAAATAATTGATTTTCAAAAAATTAAAATAATAAAATTTAGATAAAGATGTGATTTGTTAATCTATATATCTATCAGAAACATATATATCTAAATCTTTATTTTGATTTCCTCATTTTTTTTTCTCCTATCACATAATATCTTTTTTTATTTTAAATTTTTTATCTTATGAAATGCTTTTATCTATAACTTCTTATCTTCTATTAAATTCTTAACCTTCTCTTGATAATTTTTATTATTCGTTATTATCTACCAAATGATAAAGATTATAAAAAAAAAAAAAATTATCGCTCTGAATGAGAATAGTATTAATAATGAAATAATAAAGGCTACATGGGAGAATGTAGCACAAAAATCTCACAAAATTAATTTTTTTCACTATATTTATAAAAGGTAATAGTTTGAGATTCTTTCTATTAGTTATTAAAAATAATTTGCATTAGATCATTGTTATGTTTTTTTTTTTAAATTTTTTATTAGGTTGTCATTCGTTATAGTATTTCTTCAATCCCATCTTTAAATTCTCTCTTTGAAATTTTTGTTTTTTCAATAATTGAGTTTGTAATCAATTTCTTATCAAATTTGTTTTCTTCATCCTTATTTTATTGAAGGATCGAGACGAATAAAACTTTCATATAATATAAGAAATTAATGAATATAATACAAAGATGATGGGGAAGTACTACATATTTGTCAATATCTCTATGTTGTTATTAGTTGATTTGCTAGATTATACTATCAATTTAGAGCCCATATGATTTGATTCAATGCTCATGACTCTATTTGTATTCGACCATTTTTTCGTTGAGTAACCGATATAATTTTTTTTTTTTTTTGGGTATATAATGATTAAAGCTATCATTTGTTATATTTTTTCAAGTACAATTCAAATAATTTTTTATCATTTTTTTATAAATAAAATGGATTAAAACTATTCTCTTATATAATTTTTATAATACTATGACATTCTTATCTTGATTAATTTTTTTAAAATGACGTAGAAACTATGCAAGTATTATTCAAACTATGTAGAATGATTTATACTTTGATATGATATGAGTGTGTCATTGATAGATTAAATCAAAGATAGAGAGTTGCTAATATAATCAATTAATGATTTGTTTGAGAAGTTCTTTTTATAAGCAAGGCAACAAATTTAGATTAAAATTTTTTAAAAACTACTTATAAATTATAATTAAAAGTTGATATTTATTCATAATTTGATCTCACAATAATAATATACACCACTGATTTAAAAGTCCAAGTAAATTTATGATAACTTTTCTAAGCTTATAGAATTTCTCTCTTTTAATGTTTTGTTTAGTTTGATACAAGTTATTTATGTTATCAAGTGATTGTGATACTATTATTCTCAACAATTTTTATAATTAATAATTTCTTATGCATATCAAATTTTATTGTAAAATTTTGTGGGTTAATTATTGTTAACATCTACCTAGATGGCTTAATATTATGGCTTATCACTATTAAGATATAATTTAATATTAAAATGATTTATTTATCACACAAAATATATATAATCTATTTTTACGTGCATTACACGGGTTACCGCTAGTATAAGATATAAATAAATGTTCAAAATATGCTTCTGAACATATCCCTTGGCATGTCTCCAGTCAGCTAAAGGCTTATAGGATTAGACCGTCGAACTTTTGGTCCGTGGGTCCACCTTAAACTTAGTTTCATTGATTCAAATTAGGATAAATTATAGTAAATCCCTCTTAATTATGACCCATTTTTAAAGAGTTTTTTTTGAAATATTCTAAAACAAAAAACAAATTAGAGAATTAACCCATTTTTTAAATTATTTGAGAAACTAACCTGTTTTTAAGATCGCATTTTGAAAATGTGATTTTGAAATTGAAATTACATTTTCAATTGGCAATTTTAAAGTGAAATTGCATGTTAAAGATGCAATTTCAATTTTAAAATCACATTTTCAAAATACAATTTCAAAAAATAAGTTAATTTCTTAAATAGTTTGAAAAGTGAGTTAATTCTCTAATTAAGTTGTTTTTTTAGAATATTTAAAATTAAAAATAAAAATAAAAATAAAAAAACTCCATTTTCAAGTTATCCCTCCATGTTTAAAATTCAACCCTTCTATAGTTTTGTTTCGTAACTCTAAACCTCTTCTGTCATCAAACTGGTAGTCATTGGCATAAATGTATCACATGTAATTAAAAATTAATGACTAAAATAGCCTTATTATACATACACACATTGTATATATATACACAACCAGCAACTCTCTATGGCCAGAAATGCCAAGCCATAACCAAACTCTCCTGGCTAATACCAACTAGAGAACCCTTATTAGCCAAGCTACTATGATTTGATAAAAAAGTTTCACAACAAAAGAATTGAGGGTTTTGATGGTGATACGTTGATTAGGTGGAGGGATTTTAGTGGACATATATGGAATTGATATAGAGGTTTTAGTGTTGAGGGTTTTCAATGTGTATTAGGGTGTTTGATCAGTGGGAGGGAGGCTGTGGGGAGGGGGTTTCGACTTGGTGGGAATCAAAAGAGGAGGTGGTGAATGGTGGCGGGTAAGATGAAGAGAGGTGGGTCATTGTCTTCAACCACCATTGTCGCCATCGCCGTAAGCCGTTGTAGCCACCGCCAACCCTCACCTCTCTCTCTCTCTCTCTCTCTCTCCTCAATGAGTTCAAAACCCTAAGGTGTGTTTGTTTAGACGGACTGGATAAGGGAAGATTATAATTCATCGGATTATTAGTCTTGGGATATATTGTCCCGGGACTATTTGGTTAGACTAAATTTGTATCCTATTTTTGTTTAGTCATGGGATTAGATGTCTGGATTGGATTATTTTTAGTTATCTAATATTTGTTTGGGATATTATGGAGAAGGATAAATGCGTAAATGACTATTTTATCATTTTCAATTATTTACTAAGTAATAGCAATATTAAACATAGCTTTAATATTTTAATTATTTTAAGCTAGATTAAATAAAAATTTGTTTTATTTTATTTTTTGCACAATATTTTAATTATTTTAATTTATTATTTTCAACTAAATTAAATTTATAATTTATAATTTATATATTTTATTTAATATATAATTTTAAATTAATGACAATAAAAAATAAATTTATTTAATATATAAATTAAATTTTCAACAACACTAAAAAAATTTAATTTATAAGGCCATAATTTATAATTTATTATTTTTAATTAAATTTAATTTATAATTTATAATTAAAAAATTTTATTTAATATATAATTTTAAATTAACAACACTAAAAAAATAATTTATAAATGTTCAAAAGATTATTTTATCATTTTCTAATTGTTTGCTAAGTAATAGTATGGATGGTAAAATGGACATTTCACAAAATAATTCATGGGATACCAATCCCATGGTTTGTATCCCACCCCCCATGGGATAGGATAGTCCCATATTTGTGGGACTAATAGTCCGGGGGGACTATTAGTCCAGAGCAAAAAAAATGAAACAAACAATGGACTATTAGTCCGATGGGACTAATAGTCCAATTACACCTCCTAATCCTTCAAAACAAACACACCCTTATCTCTACCTGCAACACAACACCACTATCTCCATTGCCACCCCCAAACTTCACTCCCTATGTTGATCATTAGGTCCAGCAAAAATATGGAATTGTTGTGGTGAGTCACAGTGGCTGACTTTACTCCCTTTGTCAAATGAATTTGTTGCGTTTGTTAATTGGAATTGTGGAGACACTGTGGAATTAAGGGTTTGGGATTGAATTGAATTGATTAGGGTTGGGAAGAAATTAGGTTGTTGTTGAAGAATATAATGGTAGTCTGGTAGCAATATAATTAATTGAAGGGTAAAAAGGTAAATTAATAATTTCTATTAACAGTTTTGCCAGTGTTAGCTTTTAAACATTAAGGGGACAGCTCAAAACTAGGTCAGATGAGGGGGTTTAATGTCATTTACCTTTCAAATTATATTTTTTTAAATACGTTTAAATTGTTCTTAAAAAAATTATATTGATTCGATAAATATAATTACATAATTTTAATGTATTTATCTTTAAAAAATTAATGATGTATTTTTAAATTATGTTTGTTATTTATTTTTGAAAAATAATATACATGAATTGGAATCCTAAACATAGAGCTTATGGTAGCCTTCCAAAACTTGATAAATTATTTTTTTTATTTTTTTATTTTTTTTTTTTGGATACATCGGAAAAAAAGATAGTAATCTAGTCTTCAAATACTTGTATATCATCTTAAGATTAAGTTGAGGAGGTCCAGGACCACAAAATTTACAGTCCAAAAAATTAATAAGAAATTTGTCCATATTTTAAACCTGTGATGGAGATTCAAGAGCTGTTTTTTAGGTCCATGCATAAAAATAAAAAATAAAAAATAATTTTGAATAAAATTGAGGTGTTTATTTATAAATTCTTTTTTAACTACTTATATTTTACTTAATTTAAATTATTTTTTTATATTCTACTAAGTCTTATAAGTGACATAATTACTAAAATACCTCTAATAATAATAGGGTAATGCGCATTAATGTTAACATTGATAGTGTGAACGGATTATAATGTAATATTCACCCTGTCAATGTGAATATTCACGTGTCAATGTGAACATTCACGTGTCAAATATAAATGTTTATATCACTAATTGTTCAAAAAAATATCTTAAATATGAGAATTAAAATTTAATGAATCAAATATCTAAATAATAAGACTTATTAAAATACAAGAATATGTTATTTATTAATTTGGATTCAAATACTTGAAAGAAAATTTTCTAATAAATTTTCAAATAAAATTTTGAGTATATATTTATTATTCGGCCCAGGACACAACTCCATCCATATTCATACCGTGAATGTAACATACAAACATAGCTTTGTTGATTGAATGCAAATTTCAAACAAAGAAATAGCACTGTCTATGGATATAGATCTCAATAAAAATTTGACAATAAAAGAGAAATAAAAAAAAATTTTAAAAATTAAACTTATATTTTATTAACAATTGTCTCACAATTTTCTTTTTCTTTTTTTTCCTTTTTTTTCTTTTTTTAAATTCATATCCAAATCTATGATTCAAAGAGCTTGATTTGAAAAAGAAAAGGGAACTTAGGCAGATTTTTACCTCTCAAACAATGTCGAGAATAACCCGATCTAGATATGAACGATAAGATTTCAACACCATCAATCTTATTCAATCCGGAGTCATGGTGAGATAGAGATATTCAACTTTGGATGAAGGGTGTACAGAAAAGAAAATTCTGCAGAAACATGAAAAAATCATGAAGGAGACAACACTTTGCTTTAATCCTGTATTGATGCTAAGAAGATCTACGAAAATATTCACAGAAAAGAGCACATAATTTAGATAAATAAGTGCGCAAAATAAAAAGAGATACCTCTAAGATCCCAAGATTTTGGCACCATGTGAGATTTTAAATATCATTCCTTGTCACCAACAAGATTCACAAGAATTTCCAAATCAATTTTCTTCAGCTTTCAATAGCTTAATGTCTTACCAAACCTCAACAATAAAAAAATGAAAACTATCAGCTTTTGCATAGTGTAGTTATCAAATTGAAACAGAACATGATCACCCCATAAAGAAAGAGAAATGAAACAATAACTATCAATCAAAGTTTTGATGTAGAAGTTTATAGTGGTTTGTTTAAATGAAGGATGAGGTGAAACAACAATAATTTAAGCGAAGAATAGCTCACCTTAGCTTTTTGCTCACCTATCTGCAGATCTTGCAATTGTAATAATGAATAGAAGAGGACATATATATACGGATGGCTAGTGAAGCGACTAAATTTATCAATCGCCTTGTTTGGTTTTGTTTGGTTTAGTTTGGTTTTAGGAGACAATTTTTTTTTAAAAAAAAATTGAAGGAAAGAGTTTAAAAAAAAAATTTAGTTTGTTTGGTTGTATATTTTGAAAATAGTTTTGGAATATAGGAGTTTGGGATGATTTCATATTTTGTTGTAGTTAAGTAGATGTGTGTGTGAGCAATAGTGATTGAGAAAGAGAGAGGAGAGAAAAAAAAAGTAATTGATTGATGTATAGAAGATAGGAAGTGATTTTGAATTTTTTTTTCCAAAATCACTAAAACAAAAAAAAAAATTAAAAAAAATTTCTCCAAAATTTGTTTCTCAAAACCAAACCAAATTGTGTTTGTATAATTAGTATATTAGTAATAGTTTCGGTTTATTTTGAGAGATAGGAGTGAAATTAACCATATAAAATTTCACAAATATTCTTGTTTTATTACTATCATATTTGGACTTATACTAACTAATAAATGCATTACATTTAATATTAAAAATTATATTTCATAAATATATATTTTTTTGGTACTATTTTATTTTTTTAATATAATTTTTTTGATATAAATATTATTATACTATAATATTTTTATATTAAGAATGGTGGGGTAAAAAATAGTAGAATAATTAAAAAAAAATAGTAAAGAAAAGACCATACTAATTAAGTCTAGTAAGTAAATTAGGTAGGATAATAGAGGGCAAAATAGTAATCTTTCTCTAATCCCAATGGATTGTTTTTCTAATATCATCTCCCATGGGGAATTATTAACACATCTATGGAGACCTATCATAGTCTCAAGGTATTATAAATCGTCTTCCCCATTTTATAAACAAATATAATATTAATAGACCCCACATACATCATAATTCAATCTCATTTCCTATAACCCAAAACAAATGGACCCATAACATACCCAACATTTATCTAGAGTCAAGCACGCCCCTAAGTTAAAAGTCACTTAGGATATCTAAACTCAATTCCAAACTTAATTGTAGGTGTGACCAAACATCACCTTTTAACTCAAAAAAAAAAACAAAAAATTACAGATTTTTATTTCATTTTGTCTTCATTCTTCTCTCTCTAACTTCTCTCTACCTTTCTCTCATTTTCCCTTACTTTCTTGTTGACCAAACACTCCACATTTACTCCACCACCTCAACCCACCATCTCTACCACCGTTGGCCATCTTGTTTCGTCAGAAAAAGCTCCGATCGCCCACTCCTCTTTCTTCGAAAATAGTGCAAAAGAAGTTCCAACTCTAGATTTTTCTTAACCTCTTGAAGGATCAAAGCTTGGAGTTTCTTTTCTTGAGGGATTAGAGGTTTTAGAGCACGTTTGGTACGATGGAATGAACTACAATGAAATGCCCATTACAGCTTTGCATTCACTTTCCCTTATTTGGTATTCCTTTTTTAAGTGAGAATAGCCATTCCATTGGAATGTATATTCCAACAAAATGTGGGAATGCCTATTCATTCCTCCAACTTAAGGAATAACTATTCAATTCTATCATGGAATTAATAAAAAAAAATTATTATTATTATTTTATTTTTATTTTTTTGTTAACACTTACAAAATATATTATTATTTAGCTACTATCACCATTCCGTTCTCCTATCACTGTCACCGCCGCTGCCACTGCCACCCTATTGCCACCACAACACCACTACCATCATCACCACGATCGCCACCTCAACCACCACACCACCATATTACCACCACTCACGTTACTACTACTGCCTCTACCACCACAACCACTACCTTACTACTACTACTACTACTACCACCACCTTCATAAATATCACACCACTATCATCACCATCACGAGAACCACCACTCTACTAACGTTGGCTGCCGTCACTGCCACCACCATCGCAATCATAATATCACCTTACCACTACCACTAAGGCCACAACAATCTACTACCACCATGCTACTATCATTACTATCACCACTACCGATGCTGCCTGCCGGCCGCTATAGAGATTTTGAGTTTTACCCCTTGTTGTACAGTGATCCGGACTTGGTTCCGTGGATGTTAGCAGTTGTTTATATCATGTTTACATCCTTTTGTACTTTGTATTTGAGTTATAGGATGTGTTGGGCGTGTTCTGAACAGGTAGGTTGAGTTTTGGTCTCAAGTGTAGTTGCTCAGGTTTTTGGTGTTACGCTCGAGCGAATCATTCTGCGCTCGAGCGAAGTTTGGTAGTTGGTTGTCCGCTCGAGCGGGCCTTCTTGTGCTCGAGCGTGGTTTACACCCTTCCAGTATTTCGTGTCCCTGCAAAATTTCTGCAGGTGTGTTTTCTACGCTCGAGAGGGTCGCGCTCGAGCGGGTCGCACTCGAGCGGGCTTGTGGGAGCTCGAGCGGGTAGTTCCTTTTCAGAAAAGTTCTAGGAGATGAAAATCTACGCTCGAGCGGACTAGTTCTTCGCGCTCGAGCGGACCTTCTTGCGCTCGAGCGGGTCTAGATTTTTGTGCTTTACGCTCGAACGTTCTATTCTACGCTCGAGTGGGTCATACGTATATGAGTCATCTGTTGGGTAATTTTAAATCACTTTTTACATTTCCT
This sequence comes from Camellia sinensis, assembly GCF_004153795.1. NCBI lineage: Eukaryota > Viridiplantae > Streptophyta > Magnoliopsida > Ericales > Theaceae > Camellia > Camellia sinensis. The sequence continues at coordinate 625,196 of NW_021025771.1, forward strand.
TTCTCTCTCTTACTTTTCCAAAATCAATTTTGAGAGCCTCTCTCTCTAGGATCTCCCTTCTCTCTAAGGTTTGATCTAGTTAGAGTATCTCCCTATCCTTTGGCCTTTGTAAAAAGTGTGTTGATCGTTGAGGGCTACGTTTTGATCCGAGAATCTTGGTGTTTGAAGCATTTTCGTTTCCTTCATCTTCTCCAATTGAGCTCTAACTTCGAGGTAGGAATATCCTACTCCTCTTTATGAGCTTTGTCTTTAAATTTTAGCATTTTGATATGTTGGGGATCGTTGGGTAATTTTGAGAAAGTTTGGGCCTTTATGTAATTTTACAAAAGAAGGGGGTTTACTTATATAAACTTATATGCATGTTTAGCATGGAGAATTGAGGTAAATGTTGGGTTATTGATAGAAATGGAACCTTAGGGTTGTTTTGTTAATTATGGGAAATGCCCTAATTACATTGATAAATTAATTTGTAAAATTAATTGTGAGAAATTAGAAATTGAATTGAGAATGTTGAAATTGGGAATGTATGGGATTAAAGGGTGTAGTTGGATCAGTCATCACTCACCTAGTCAAAATGTCGATATTATATCCATTTGATGCATTTATTTTCTGTTTAGAAATAACTACTTTGGACTATCGGTGGAGGATAGTCTTGATTGTTGTAGACAATGCATGATGATTAGGCAAACTAAAACTAATCAATTGAATGTGTCATCGAATATGACGGTTGGAATAATACATTAACCTTATGTATTGATTGATTATGTATATGATAATTGTTTATATACATTGTGTTGTGTGGGAGGAGATAGGGGATGTATTCCACAGTTTATGGAAAGATAGGGGATAGACCTCTAAACCGGATTTTGTTTGACATTGATACAGCACTACAATGTGTATCAAGTATGGATTATGGAGGTGTTTGAATTGATTTGATATAGCACTAAAATGTATATCGTTATCAATTGCGAAGTATAGAAGTTTTTCTATGTTATATTGATACAGCACCAAAATGTGTATCCTTCATGAAGTATGGAAGTGGTTTATGTGTTATTGATGCAGCACCAAAATGTATATCCATCATGAATTTCAAAAGTGTTTTAATGATGAGTCATAATCTCATTAAGTTATTTGGTTAGGCTCTGAGCCATGTTTTCAAACTCAAAGTTGAAAAGGAGTGGGAAATGAAATGTAACATGGACTTGAATGTCATGAAACTGTGATGTGTTATAAGTGGGAATATAAGTGTGGACCATCTATCGAATGCTGTTATTTTTGTCATTGTTTATAGTTGGTTTAGTATATTTCTACTGGGTTGTGGCTCACCCTTTATAAGACATCATTTTCAGGTACAGGTAGCATGCCACCTCCAAGGGCATAGTTTGGGAGGCTAGAGGCAGTGAGACTTTTTGATCGTTTTGCTTTCCTTTGATGTATTACATGTAAATTCAAGCCAAGGGCTTAATATGTATATGAGTTAGTACTCATTTCTTGTAACCAAGTGTTGGCTTGGAAAGTTGTAACCCCATAGGGCGTTTACTTTTGTTGTCAACATGTAATACTTTTTGTAAGAACTACTCTGATAAATAGAAAGATGTTTATTTCTCTTATATTGTTGCATGTCAAGAATGATGGGTTTTATGTATTATTTTGAGGGCGTTACAACTTGGTATCAAAGCGTACCGGGTTTGAATACTTTGGTACGTGGGAAGTGATTAGTATCACAATGGGTTTGTCTCGCTTGTTAGAGACTTATGTGCAATGTTATATGCTTATGTGATAACATGTTTATGTGACTACTTGGGTATAGGATTTAGTTTCTAGGATGTTGATTGGATCCTTGGGTTTCTGTGAGTCTTGTTGGAAAAGTACTTGATCAATACTGTTTCTAACCGGAACTCTAGTAACGCCTAGGGACTATCATTATCTGGAAACGAAATTCGTAAGTGCTTATGTGTTTATGTGCTTACGTGGAGTGAATTACAATTGTCCATGTATTAGGACGTGAGTGTTTAGTTTCGGCACGTTTATGAATGTGCTAATGTTCTTCGTTACCTTTATTAGGATGTCAGGACGAGGAAGAGGTGGTAGACGTGGCAGGCGTGGTAGGCAGGAGATGCCTTTACCGGATGATATTCCGGCACAGCGGGAGGGGGTTGGCCAGGCCAATGTGGCCGAGCCAGCAGGTTAGGAGGCTATGGGCGCTTTAGCCCGAGGAATAGCCGATGCTTTGAGGGAGTCTATGGGTATTCTCAGAGCTGAGAATCCAGTTCAGGCTCCAATGCAGGCCCAGGTTGTTGAGGCAGGGCCTTCCTTTTTAAAGAGGGAGTTCTTCCGGTCTAACCCGGACGAGTTTATTGGGGATCCAAAGGAGCCACTTAAGGCTGACGAGTGGTTGGAGCAGTTGAGTAAGACGTTCGAGATGTTTGGCATCGAGGACGGGGCGTTGAAAGTGACCTTGGCATCCTTCCAGCTTAAAGGGGGTGCGGGTCAGTGGTGGAAATACATGAGGGGCCGTATTACTGGCACGTGGGAGGCTTTTGTGGAGGCTTTTAAGGAGAAGTACTTATCTCCAACAGTTAGGGAGAAGCTGAGAGACCAGTTCTGCCAGCTCTTGTAGTTGAGTTCTTCAGTGACCGAGTATGAGGCTGCTTTTACTAGCTTATCCAGGTTTACACCTGAACTTGTGGCGTCCGAGGAACGCCGCTGTATCGAATTTGAGAAGAGGTTGAAGCGCGGCCTCAAGACGCCTCAAGATGAGAGTTGGGGGTTCTAAGATCCGAGACTATGGGCGCTTAGTTGATGCTGCAGCCCATATGGAGATCATGATACAAGAGGAGGAGGGACAGAGAGGCTCCAAAAGGAGCTAGGATGGTCAGAGTGATGGCAGGAGACAGAGGGGTACTAACCCTCAGCAGTCTCAGGGGAGTGTTGCTAGATCGACCTTTCCAGTGCCGAGTGCAGGCTCGGAGAGAGGCAATCAGGGAGATTTCACCTGTTACAGGTGTGGCCAGCTGGGCCACAAGGCTTCGGTTTGCCCACAGAAGGGAGGAGGTCAGAGAGCTGCTTCATCTTCAGCTAGACCTCAGAGCCAGAGTCAGGGCAGGGGCCAGCCCTTGTCTTGTTATCAGTGTGGTCAGCCTGGGCACCTGAAGAGGTTTTGCCCACAGTTGCGTGCCACTTCGGGCACGTCTGGTTCTAGGCAGACGCAGGGTTTTCAGCCAGCTCAGTCTGTGCAGGCCTCGAGGGCCAATCCGGGAGCTTCGTCGTCCCAGTCTGTGCAGCAGTCGTATGCTCCGAGGGGTGAGCAGGTGGATCAGAGGCCTACTGAGCGCGTGTATGCTGTTACCGCGCAGGATCTTGTACCTGCTCTATCAGTTGTGAGAGGTACCTTCTTGTTTTGCAACTCGGTTGCTAGTGTATTGATTGATACGAGTGCATCTCATTCTTTTGTATCTGCTACATTGCATCTGTTTTGGGATTAAAGTTGGCACAATTAGCATCTGCTATTTGTGTAGTGTCACCCATTGGGGATGAGTTGATTTTGAAACAAGGATGTAGGGTTGTGACATAGAGGTCGCCGATCGTAGGCTTCCATTCCCTTTTGTAGTTATGCCCATGTCGGAATTTGATGTTATTTTGGGTATGGACTGGCTATCGTCATACCGGGCTGTTATCGATTGCTACCGCCAGAGGGTCACAGTATGTACCTTGAGCGGGGAGTGTTTCTATTTCTTGGGAGACTAGGTTGGTAGTGTTTTGCCACCGGTGTATGATCCACAAGAGCGGAGTGAACTTAGTGGTCTACTTGCTAGCCTTTTGAGTAGCGAGTGCGGTGAGACCCAGACTGTGCTGCCGATGGTGGTTTGTGTGTACTCGGATGTCTTTCCTGAGGATCTCGTTAGTTTGCCACCTCATCGAGAGATTGAGTTCTCTATTGATCTAGTGCCCGACACAGCGCCGATTTCTATGGCACCTTATCGTTTTGCCCCAGCCGAGTTAGTTGAGTTGAAGATTCAGCTCCAAGAGTTGCTGGATAAGGGCTTCATTCGCCCAAGTGTTTCGCCGTGGAGAGCACCGGCCCTCTTTGCTAAAAAGAAAGATAGTGCCTTGAGACTTTGTATCGACTACCAGAAGTTAAATCGGGCTACGGTCAAGAATAAGTACCCCATGCCCCGTATAGATGATTTGTTTAACCAGTTGAAGGGGTCCCGTTGTTTCTCTAAGATAGACTTGAGATCAGGTTACCACCAGTTGAGGGTCAGGGAAGAGGACATCCCGAAGACGGCATTCCGTACGCGGTATGGCCACTATGAGTTTCTGGTGATGCCATTTGGGCTCACCAATGCACCGGCAGTCTTTATGGATTTGATGAACCGGATATTCCGGAATTCTTAGATCGCTTTGTGGTCGTTTTTGTGGACGACATTCTCATCTATTTACCTTCAGAGAAGGAGCACGAAGAACACTTGAGAGTGGTGCTCGAGTTACTTAGAACCCATAGGTTGTATGCCAAGTTTGGGAAGTGTGAGTTCTGGCTAGGAGAAGTCAAGTTCTTAGGCCATGTGGTTTCCGGAGAAGGGGTGTCTGTCGATACATCCAAGATTGAGGCAGTGCAAGATTGGACACAACCTAAGAGTGTGTTTGAGATCCGCAATTTTCTGGGATTAGCTGGGTATTACCGCCGGTTTGTGAAGGATTTCTCCAGGTTAGCTTCGCCGTTGACTAGACTAACTCGGAAAAGAGTCAAATTTGTATGGAGTGAGACTTGTGAAAAGTCATTCCAAGAGCTGAAAGTTAGATTGACCACCGCTCCAGTCTTGATTATTCCGGAGAGAGGGTTGGGTTATGCAGTCTATTGTGATGCCTCACGAGAGGATTTGGGTTGTGTGTTGATGCAAGAGGGGAAAGTGGTTGCCTATGGCTCACGTCAGTTGAAAATACACGAGAAGAATTACCCTACACATGACCTAGAGCTAGCAGCAGTGATATTTGCCTTGAAAACCTAGAGATTCGAGGTGTTCTCGGATCATAAGAGTCTGAAATATCTGTTTACACAGAAAGACTTGAACTTGAGGCAGAGAGGAGGTGGATGGAGTTTATTGAGGATTACGACTTCGAGTTGCACTATCATCCGGGGAAGTCCAATATTGTGGCTGATGCCCTTAGCAGGAAATCCATTAGTGATGTAGCTTGTATAGCCATCCGGGAGTGGAAGATGTTAGGTGCGCTTGGCGAGTTTGATTTGCTTCTGGGCGAATCCGTTGAGGCTGCGGCCTTGTTCTCTGTTGTTGCTCAGCCTACACTTGTGACTCGAGTGTTAGAGGCACAATGAGGTGACCTTGAGGTAGAATCCCTCCGAGAGAAGATCTCTAGTGGGAAGGTTGAGAAGGGTTTGACGGTGTATCCCGACCAGAGTGTGAGATACCGAGACCGTTTGTTTGTGCCGGAGTCTTGCCAAGAGGAGGTACTCCGAGAGTTTCATCATTCACGCCTTGCAGTGCATCCAAGAGGCATTAAGATGTATCGGGATTTGGGTCGCCAGTTTTGGTGGCGGGGTATGAAGAGAGATGTGGCAGTTTTCGTGTCTAAGTGCCTTACTTGTCAGCAAGTGAAGGCCGAACATCAGAGGCCAGCTGGTTTGTTACAAACCTTGCCTATTGCCAAGTGGAAGTGGGAGCATGTCACTATGGACTTCATTGTAGGTCTTCTGAGGACTCAACGGGATAGTGATGCTATTTGGGTGGTTATAGATCGGTTGACTAAGTCGGAGCACTTCATTCCTATGCGCGTGAGAGATTCGGTTGATTATCTTGCCGACTTGTACATTCGGGACATAGTGAGGTTGCACGAGGTCCCAGTGACGATCGTCTCAGATAGAGATCCTCGTTTTACTGCCAGGTTGTGGCAGAGTTTGCAGAGTGCCTTAGGCACTAAATTGACCTTTAGTACGGCTTATCATCCTCAGACTGACGGGCAGTCCGAGCATACTATTCAGATCCTTGAGGATATGCTTCGAGGTTGTATCCTTGACTTTAGTGGGACGTGGGAGAGGCACTTGCCCTTTGTGGAGTTTGCCTACAACAACAACTTTCAATCGAGTATCGGTATGGCACCGTTTGAGGCCTTGTATGGCCAACCGTATAGGTCTCCAGTTTGTTGAGCCGAGGTGGGTGATGCACCTTTGTTGGGTCCGAAGTTGGTGAGGGAAACGACAGAGAAAGTTGAGCTTATCCGTAGTAGGCTTATTACTGTCTAGAGTCTCCAGAAATCTTATGCCGACCGTAGGAGGCGACCTTTGGTATTTGAGGTGGGTAATCATGTCTTTCTAAAGATATCACCTAGACGGGGATTGATGAGGTTTGGGAAGAGTGGGAAGTTGTCCCCTCGGTTTATTGGCCCTTTTGAGGTCCTTGAGAGGACTGGCGAGGTTGCCTATCGTTTAGCTTTGCCGCCGCAATTATCCGGAGTCCATGACGTGTTTCATGTGAGTATGCTTCGGAAGTATGAGCCGGATCCATCGCATGTATTGGATTGAACCGACTTAGAGGTTGACGAGGATGCCTCGTATGAGGAAAGACCGGTTCAGGTCTTGGATAGGCGAGATCAAGTCTTGCGAGGCAAGACCATTCCCTTAGTAAAAGTTTTGTGGAAACATCACGGAGTGGAGGAAGCCACTTGGGAACGTGAGTTGGAGGTCCGAGAGAAATATCCAGGTCTATTTGTGGATGTTTGAGTATATGTTGTATATCTTGTTGTATTGTTGAACCTTAAGAGTATTGAAAATATCTTAGGTTGTAAAACATTATGTATGTTTTGGTTTAATGGAAGTATTTTGGAACTTGCCTTGAAATGGAAGTTTGATATAACATTGCATATGTTGAATGTGTTATAGAAATGGAAATTATATCATGAATGTTGAATATGATATGGAAATGGGAATCATGTACATTTTAAATTGTTGAAATGGCAAGGAAATGCATGTTGAAATGTATATGTTGTGAAATGCCTCTTGACAAGAAATGGAATGATCGGGAAGGGTCGAGTTATTGAATGTTGAATGTAACATTGTTTAAAATGGAGAAAAACTTGTTCATTTGAAAACTTGTATTTAATTTCGGGGGCGAAATTCTTTAAAGAGGGAGGTTATAGCGATTCCGGGTTTTACCCCTTGTTGTACAGTGATCCGGACTTGGTTCCGTGGATGTTAGCAGTTGTTCATATCTTGTTTACATCCTTTCGTACTTTGTATTTGAGTTATAGGATGTGTTGGGCGTGTTCTGAACAGGTAGGAAGAGTTTTGGTCTCAAGTGTAGTTGCCCAGGTTTTTGGTGTTACGCTCGAGCGGATCATTCTGCGCTCGAGCGGAGTTTGGTAGTTGGTTGTCCACTCGAGCGGGCCTTCTTGTGCTCGAGCGTGGTTTACACCCTTCTAGTATTTCGTGCCCCTGCAAAACTTCTGCAGGTGTGTTTTCTACGCTCGAGCGGGTTTCTTGCGCTTGAGCAGGTCGCGCTCGAGCGGGCTTATTGGAGTTCGAGCGGGTAGTTCTTTTTCTGAAAAGTTCTAGGAGATGAAAATCTACGCTCGAGCGGACTGGTTCTTCGCGCTCGAGCGGATGTGTTTTGCTTTTGTTTCTTGACGCTCGAGCGGATCTTCTTGCGCTCGAGCGGGTCCAGATTTTTGTACTTTACGCTCGAGTGTTCTATTCTACGTTCGAGCAGGTCATACGTATATGAGTCATCCGCTGGGTAATTTTAAATCACTTTTTACATTTCCTTTCTCTCTCTTACTTTCCCAAAATCAATTTTGAGAGCCTCTCTCTCTAGGATCTCCTTTCTCTCTAAGGTTTGATCTAGTTAGAGTGTCTCCCTATCCTTCGGCCTTTGTAAAAAGTGTGTTGATCGTTGAGGGCTACGTTTTGATCCGAGAATCTTGGTGTTTGAAGCATTTTCATTTTCTTCATCTTCTCCAATTGTGCTCTAACTTCGAGGTAGGGATATCTTACTCCTCTTTATGAGCTTTGTCTTTAAATTTTAGCATTTTGATATGTTGGGGGTCGTTGGGTAATTTTGAGAAAGTTTGGGCCCTTATGTAATTTTACAAAAGAAGGGGGTTTACTTATATAAACCTATATGCATGTTTAGCATGGAGAATTGAGGTAAATGTTGGGTTATTGATAGAAATGGAACCTTAGGGTTGTTTTGTTAATTATGGGAAATGCCCTAATTACATTGATAAATTAATTTGTAAAATTAATTGTGAGAAATTAGAAATTGAATTGAGAATGTTGAAATTGGGAATGTATGGGATTAAAGGGTGTAGTTGGATCAGTCATCACTCACCTAGTCAAAATGTCGATATTATATCCATTTGATGCATTTATTTTCTGTTTAGAAATAACTACTTTGAACTATCGGTGGAGGATAGTCTTGATTGTTGTAGACAATGCATGATGATTAGGCAAACTAAAACTAATCAATTGAATGTGTCATCGAATATGACGGTTGGAATAATACATTAACCTTATGTATTGATTGATTATGTATATGATAATTGTTTATATACATTGTGTTGTGTGGGAGGAGATAGAGGATGTACTCTACAGTTTAGGGGAAGATAGGGGATGGACCTCTAAACCGAATTTTGTTTGACATTGATACAGCACTACAATATGTATCAAGTGTGGATTATAGAAGTGTTTGAATTGATTTGATATAGCACTAAAATGTATATCGTTATCAATTGTGAAGTATAGAAGTTTTTCTATGTTATATTGATACAGCACCAAAATGTGTATCCTTCATGAAGTATGGAAGTGATTTTATGTGTTATTGATACAACACCAAAATGTATATCCATCATGAATTTCAAAAGTGTTTTAATGATGAGTCATAATCTCATTAAGTTATTTGGTTAGGCTCTGAGCCATGTTTTCAAACTCAAAGTTGAAAAGGAGTGGGAAATGAAATGTAACATGGACTTGAATGTCATGAAACTGTGATGTGTTATAAATGGGAATATAAGTGTGGACCATCTATTGAATGTTGTTATTTTTGTCATTGTTTATAGTTGGTTTAGTATATTTCTACTTGGTTGTGGCTCACCCTTTATAGGACATCATTTTCAGGTACAGGTAGCATGCCACCTCCAAGGACATAGCTTGGGAGGCTAGAAGCAGTCAGACTTTTTGGTCGTTTTGCTTTCCTTTGATTTATTACATGTAAATTCAAGCCAAGGGCTTAATATGTATATGAGTTAGTACTCATTTCTTGTAACCAAGTGTTGGCTTGGAAAGTTGTAACCCCCATAGGGCGTTTACTTTTGTTGTCAACATGTAATACCTTTTGTAAGAACTACTCTGATAAATAGAAAGATGTTTATTTCTCTTATATTGTTGCATGTCAAGAATGATGGGTTCTATGTATTAATTTGAGGGCGTTACAGCCGTCGCCGCCACTACGACTCACACCATCACTTCCACAACTATCAACATTATCATAATCTATATAAATTTTTAATTTATTTGTTACTAGCTTGTTAAAAAATAAATAATAAATAATAAAAAACTTATTCCATTCCATGAGATAATAGGCAAAACCAAACATAATAATGAAAATTATCATCATATTCCTATATCATTCCATATTTGCAACCAAACAATTGCCAACATAGAATGAGAATGGGCATTCCATTCCATTCAATCTTATATTCCATTCTTACTCTCATTTCATTCCATCATACCAAACATGCTCTTAGTTTCTATGGATGTTTTTACATGTATAAAAATTATTAATTTGATGGATGTTGTAGTATTCATTGAAAGTATTTCCCTAATTTTAGATCTTATTTACTCATTGTTAAGATTGGAGGAAGGCGTCTCTACACCTCTTGGGAATTAACTTGTAGAGTTTCAAATCTATCCTTTTTGCTATTTTGGAGGTGAGTATATCTTACCATGGAAAATATTACCTCTATTTGAAATATAAAGTTTGAGAATGAATTAAATTACATGGGTTATCATGATATTAGTATGTATTGAAAAATCTATAAATTTAATGAGGTCAAAAACCGAGTTTAAATCAAGGATTTCATTTGTTTAATGAAGCATCCATTTTTCTATGAAAATTTATTTAAGTTGAGTCTTTCAAATTTTATGATTATAATGATGATGATGATGATGATGGAATGGCAATAAAACGTTATACGAAAATACTTCTTTTTGTTGATCATATAACCAAATATAGTCTATGGGGTCACAAGGGCTAAAATGCTTTGAAGTCCTGGGACCGAAATATTTTAAGGACCATAAAGGTCGTTGTACATAAAGGGTCATGGAGACCGAAATATTGAAAAAAGAATTGAAATACTTTGATGAAATGAGTTATGTTCCTATGAATATACTTTGCGTAAGGGTACTGTCACCATCTAAGTCGCGAGATAAACTGTGAAATCTCGTATTTTTGATATATTAATATTTTAATGAGTGGTATTAGTGATTTATTATAATAATTTAGTGGTGAGATTTTTAGATGAGAGTCTAATTTAAATTATTTTTTTATATTTATTGTATCTCTTTTATACTTGTCTCATTATTATTCATCTCTTTTTAAAAATAAATTTACACCCACTTTTCATCTTTTTTCTTATTTTGTTTGGTGAATAAAAAAAATAGACCAAAAAAAAAAAAAAAAAAAGGCTTTTCCCTTATCTTTCACATCCACCTTTTGGTGGTATTTAAAAAAAAAAATACGAACAAACAAACAAACGTGGTCAACCCCATTTCTTTTCCTTTACCTGCCACCATTTCTTTTCCTTCCTCTCTTTTCACTTCTTTATCTTTTTGACTCCTTTTTTAATTTTTTTAATATTCTTCCTCCTTTCCTATTTCCTATAATTAAGCCTACTCCTCACTTTCTTCCATCAATTGTTTCTGCTTCTTCTCATCCGAAGAAATGATCGGAAGCTCTAATTTTAAAATTTTATAAGGAATTTTAATAATGAGACCCACTATATGATGTCATATTTATGTTTATATATTTATATTTTTTTTCTTATATCACACTATTAAAACTCAAATTAAAATTCTAATTTTAAAACTCTTAATTATTACACTTCTCATCCCCTTCTCTCAATTTCCTCTTTGCGTTTTATCTTTCCCATTTCTCTCGCAAATTGTTCTCTCTTCTTTTGTTATTATAATTTTAATTTAGTTTGGAAGGGTTTAGGATGAGAGTTCAAATTAAGGATATTTATCAATAAATTCTATCTCATAAATAAGTGTCCTAATTAGTTCTAAGTTTTTTCTATTGATCTGTTAAGTTTTAAACTTGGCCACTTAAGCTAATGAAACTATTGGTTTGCCTAACCAAATTAGTTTCTAGAACAAAAGAGAGATGGATGGAGAAGTACGGAGAGAGTTGGAGAGAAAATTTCTTCTTGAGAGTTAGAAGAGAAGGTTAGAGAAAAGAAAGGGAAATAAGATGATAATTAAAGCAAATTCAAATTAATGCTTTTTGACAGGAGAATTGAACACTTAGGCGATTTAGAAAACGTTAAATGAGTTGCTTATGCTAAACTTATATTGTTAAGTTACAATTACTCAGTAACTTCTTTTTCTTGGAGGCTAAGCAAGATTAGTTTGAGTTGAACTTGGGTAGTTAGTCTGATGAAACTAATAGTCGCCAAAGCTAATTAGTTCCTAGAACAAAAGAGAGAAGCACGGAGAAGGACGGAGAGAGTGAGAAAAAAACTTCGTCTTGAGTGGTAAAAGAGAAATTTAGAGAGAAATAAATATAAGGGAAATAGGATGAAAATTGAATCAAATTCAAATTGATCCTTTTGGACTTGACAATTGAACACTTAGCTGATTTACAAAACCTTAAATGAGTTGCTTAAGTAATCCTAATATCGTCAAGCTACAATTACTCTACAAATTCTCTTTCATAGAGGTCAAGAAAAATTAGTTTGAGTTAAGTTTGGCCACTTAAGCTAATGAAGCTAGTAGTTGCCTAACTTAATTAGTTCGAGAACAAATGAGTGAAGGAAGGAGAAGGACCGAGAGAGTTCAAGAGAAACATTCTTCTTGAGAGCTAGAGGAGAAAGTTAGATAAAAGAAAAGGAAATAGGATTAAAATTAAAGCGAGTTCAAATCATCCGTTTGAACCTGAGAATTGAACACTTAGGTGATTTACGAAACCTTAAATGAGGTGCTTAAATTAATTTACGAAACGTCAAATGAGGTGCTTAAGTTAAAATAATATCGTTAAGCCACAATTGCTCAGTAGATTCTCTTTCTTGGAGGCTAAACAAGATTAGTTTGAGTTAAACTTGGCAACTTAAGCCAATGAAACTATTAGTTGCCTAAGGTAATTATTTCCTAGAACAAAAGGGAGAAGCTTGGAGAAGGACGGATAGAGTTACGGAGAAACTTTCTTCTTGAGAATTAGAAGAGAAAAGTAAGGGAAAGTAAAAGGAAATAGGAAGAAAATTAAAGAGAATTCAAATTTATCCTTTTGGACGTGAGAAGTGAACACGTTGTTGGTTGAGAAAACATAAATGAGTTTCTTAAGTTAAACTAATTTCGTTTAGTAAATTCTCTTTTTTGGAGGCTAACCAATATTAGTTTGAGTTAAACTTAGCCACTTAAGCTAATAAACTATTAGTTGACTAACCAAATTAGTTCCTAGAACAAAAGAGAGATGGATGGAGAAGGACGAAGAGAGTTAGAGAGAAACTTTCTTCTTGAGAGTTAGGAGAGAAGGTTAGAGAAAAGAAAGGGAAATAGGATGATAATTAATGCAAATTCAAATTAATGCTTTTTGACAGGAGAATTGAGCACTTAGGCGATTTAGAAAACATTAAATGAGTTGCTGATGCTAAACTTATATTGTTAAGTTACAATTACTCAGTAACTTGTCTTTCTTAGAGGCTAAGTAAAATTAGTTTGAGTTGAACTTGGCCAGTTAATCTGATGAAATTATTAGTCGCCAAAGCTATTTAGTTCCTACAACAAAAGAGAGAAGCATGGAGAAGGACGAAGGACGAAGAGAGTGAGAAAAAAACTTCCTTCTTGAGTGGTAAAAGAGAAATTTAGAGAGAAAGAAATGTAAGGGAAATAGGATGAAAATTAAATCAAATTCAAATCGATCCTTTTGGACTTGAGAATTGAACACTTAGCTGATTTAAGAAACATTAAATGAGTTGTTTAAGTAATCCTAATATCGTCAAGCTACAATTACTCAATAAATTCTATTTTAAGGAGGCCAAGAAAAATTAGTTTGAGTTAAGTTTGGCCCCTTAAGCTAATGAAGCTATTAGTTGCCCAACCTAATTAGTTCGAGAACAAAAGAAAGAAGGGAGGAGAAGGACCGAGACTGTTCAAGAGAAACATTCTTCTTGAGAGGTAGAAGAGAAAGTTAGATAAAAGAAAAAGAAATAGGATTAAATTTAAAGCGAATTCAAATCATCCGTTTGGACTTGAGAATTGAACACTTAGGTGATTTACAAAACCTTAAATGAGGTGCTTAGGTTAAACCAATACCGTTAAGCTATTTTAGTTTGGAAGGGTTTAGGATGAGAGTTCAAATTAAGGATATTTATCAATAAATTCTATCTCATAAATAAGTGTTCTAATTAGTTCTAAATTTTTTCTATTGATCTGTTAAGTTTTATTAGTGGAGAGTTTCTTTCTGTGTGGTCCTATTTTTAATTTTTGGTAGTGTTTTGGTGGACAACTATATCCTTTTATTAATGTGACATGTATGATGTGATGTTCTAATGTGGCAGGTATTAATGTGGCACTCCAACGATGTAACACTCCAAAAAAATTAAAAACTCCTTAGTATACTTTTCCAAAATGTGACAACGTGGAGAGTATGATGTGACACTCCAAAACTTTTACTCCTAAAAAAATAAAAATTTCTTAGTGTACTTTTTCCAAATGTGACGACGTGACGGGTATAATATGACACTTCAAAAAGAAATAAAAACTCCTTAGTTTACTTTTATCAAACGTGACAACGGGTATGATGTGACACTTTAAAAAAATTAAAAACTTCTTGGCGTACTTTTTCCAAATGTGACATGTGACACTCCAACATGGCAGGTATGATGTGATACTCTAAAAAAATTAAAAACTCTTTAGTGTACTTTTTCCAAATATGACACTCTAACGTAATGAGAATAATGTGACACTAAAAAACTTTTTAGTGTACTTTTTCCAAATGTGACACTCTAATCTAGCGGGCAAATGAGTCATTACACATCTAAAGATCTAAATTGATCACAAGAAAAAATATGGGATTATATAGATTACAAGTCCAAAATATGGGACTTATTGGTTAATCTCCCTTAAAATTATATAAAAGAAGAATTTTAATCTATCATTTTTGGAGATCCGTGGAGCAAATTTAGATTTATGGTGACGAAGGAATTATATTGAAGTAAATTCAGGTGGTATACAATATGTTTCTTTTAAATCTTTTTGCAAAAAGTTTTATATTTTAATTATTCCCAACTTGTAATCCTCTTAATTATTGTGATCATTGATAAATTTTGTAAAATTATTTGTTTTTGATTTGTTAATTATTCGGCTTATTTGGTAAAATTCTGTGAAGATATTCTGTGTTAACAATGGTGATTTGTCTAATTGAATGATGTGAAAATGCTCCGTACATGGATTGAGCGGACCCTACCAATACACTCTGTACCAATAGCCTGGATAAGTGATTGTGCTTGGGTGAGAGGGGTGAGGCCGGTCACTGGTCATGTACTGAGTAAGACCGGATATTTGGTCCTGGATAAATTATCATATGTCGGGTTGAATTGTTGTGCAATTTAGTAAATTGCTTGATTATCGTATTGTTGGTGTAATGTTATAAATTGTTAGATCCCTATTAATTTATTCTATATCTAAGCTTTGTATTCATATTGTATTGTATACTTTACGAATTAATTTATTTTTCAAGTATGGAGCAATTTAATAGAGATCGGATTTAAAGCAAATAAAGGAAATATTAAGTTAGAGTTTGGCCCCAACACTGTTATATTTGGAGAACTATATAATTTTTTTATTTCGGAGACTATTGTATATTTTGGAGACATTTGTGCAATTATATTTTTTGGGACAAAATTTATATATATTTGAAGTTGATTTAATATATTTTACGGCTCGGAAGCGGGCCATTACATAAGTGACCCTAATTAAAGCTATGTAGTGTATTGAAAAATTATATTTTTGCTTTGATTTCCTCGTTCAAATGCATTTTTTCTCATTATTATATTCTTTGAAAAATTTTGATTACGATTTATGAAATTTTTTACTATGTATTAATATCAGTCAAATCAAGCTCTTATATTTATTGTCTTTATTGTTGATAGCTATGTTGTGTATTGAAAAATTATATTTTTGCTTTGATTTCCTTGTTCAAATGTATTTTTTCTCATTATTATATTCTTTGAAAAATTTTGATAATGGTTTATGAAATTTTTCACTATGTATTAATTTCAATCTGATCACGCTCTTATATTTATTATCTTTATTATTGACCCCAATTGGAAGGAACAAGTTTTATAACTCTATGGAATTGGTATACTCATTGGGCTCTAGCTCATTATTTTTAAACTAATTTTTTTTCAAATTCCTAGACTATAGCTGGCTTGCCTCAATTTGGAAGCTTAGATTTTCTAGAGGATCAAATGTGGGCGTTTTGTATAAGGTCACTTTAGGATATAGTTTTATCTTTTGTATTTATGAAAGAGGTTGATTGTAAATATATATATATATATATGAATTTAGACGTAGGGGTGTTTTGTGAACTTTGGTAAAAAGTCAATTTTTTAGCTTTTTAGTTTTTTTACACAAAAAAATTAAAAAGTTACAAATAAGTTAAAAAATCAACTTTTTACTAAATTCTCAAAAGAGATTTTTATTGATAAATCCATTCTAGAGTTGTTATAACCCATTAGGTCCACAAAAGAATATTATAACCTGATTAGTCCCATAAACTTTTCTTTTTATTCCATAAGGTCCATTTTCCTAATTTAATATATTTTCCTGGACTATTTTGCCCCCATATATATATATATATATATATGTGTGTGTGTGTGTGTGTACAGTGTTAATACCTATTTACATATTACGTGCCTGTTTACGTGCATGTTTCCTCGCTGATTCAGTTTAGCAATTTCTATTTTACGTTTTTCTTCATCAATCCAATTCCAAGAGATATGTTTATGTTTTGCATACTCGTTCGAAGGATTGGTGGTGCTAGGGTTTCATTGTTGGTGTTCTAGTCTGGTTCTGTGGTTTGCGAGTGAAGATGACGAAGAGGTAGGTGTTCGGCTGTCACATTTTCTGAGCTTAAAGTAGTTCGAATCAGTTGTGTTCGACTTTCTGGAGGATTGTAGGATTGCATGGTTAAGGTTAGTATCAATTTGATTATGAATACATGTTCAGTTCATTTGTATGATGGAGCAGATGCTCTGTTTTTGGATTGATATGAATTGGATGCGCTGGTTTTTCAATTATATGCTTCTTACGTGGTCCTGTGGAGGGGAGTACATTCATATTATGTGAAGAACAGTGTTAGTTCTCATTTTAGTTGGACGTATGCGTAATGAGGATCTGTGTAGATGATTTGATTTTCAGTATATATGGCAATGTGAATATTGGCATTTTGTTAATGTGGATTATGTGAAGAATGTGGATGTTCTCATTTTAAATTGATGTTTGCTTAATGAGGCTCCGTGTGTGTGATATAATTCAGAGTGTATGTGTCAATGTAAATGTTCAGATTTTGTTAATATTATGTGAAGTTTGTTGATGTTCTCATTTTTACTTTGATGTTTGCAATTTTGGCATCTTGTTAATATAAATGTGAATGTTCACATCTTTGTATTTGTGAATTATGGATTTAGCACCTGAACTGTACACGTAGTAATTTTTGATAATTTGCACAATGTGATTTTTGATGTCGATTTTGATTAAATGTGTAGTTCTCATTTTACTTGGACGCATGCGTAATAAGGATCTATGTAGATGATTTGATTATCAGTATATATGTCATGTGGATGTTCACATTTTGTTAATGTGGATTATGTGAGAAATGTGGATGTTCTCATTTAAAATTGATGTTTGCTGAATGAGGCTCTGTGTGTGTCATATAATTTAGAGTGTCTGTGTCAATGTAAATGTTCACATCTTGCGAATATGATGTGAAGATTGTTGATTTTCTCATTTTACTTTGATGTTTGCTTAATGTTGACATGTTGTTAACAACAATGTGAATGTTACATCTTCGTATTCTGAAGTATGGATTTAGCACTTGAACTGTATCGCGTACTCATCTATTTTTTGCACAAAGTGAATTTCATATTGATTTTTATTAATGTTGTGTTGTTGTTTTTGTGTTTTTATAGGAGATGGATACCTTTATGCTGTTGGTGTGTACATATGGTTACAAGTACAACTGTAATAAATGTTGCCCGCGCAATGTGTTATTCTCGTTTGGTGGAGTGTTTGTGTGAGAAATGGGATGAGTTGTCTGCTGGTTCTATTTCACTGTTCCTGTAAACTACTTGGGATTAGGAAGTGTGATTTGGACCAATGAGGAAGAGTTTCAGAACATGTTACTGCTTGCTAAATCAATGGGGGTACAACGTGTAGAAGTTGTGGTTGGTTGAAAAGTGGTATTGTTCAGTCAACTAGTTTGGGATTGTGCGTGTGGGGGTTGAGGAAGAAATTGATGCATTACGAAGATTTTGCCACCATAACGAGAAGGTGTTGTTGTCAGCCCCTTGGCAAATGGTATTACGCATGTGGGACAACGGTTTGTTGGAGGTCACAAAGAATTTCGTGAGGTTTTTATATAAGTACGGCCATCCAATGTGGGTTTCGTTTACATACGTGAAGAACGAGACAACAAGAGTTACTTGCGTGTGTGCGATGCGGGAGGAGAGGGCTGCTTTGTGGCTATACATTGTAGAGCACAACAAGCAAATGATTTTTTCTACATCAAGAGTTTTAGTGATGTGCATACGTGTGGTTACGGATGTCCGAACATCGAAGAATCCGCGAGTTAGTTCGAATTTGGTGTCGAGTACCATATCTGAAATTGTGAAAGACAAGCCATTGACTCGGCGCGTGTGATGTGTGACTATTTTGAAGAGGATTATGGGCTAGTATGTGAGTTACATGTTGATGGTTGGCTGTGGAGAAAGCAAAGTTGGTATTCATCGGAGATCACTCATATCGTTTGACCAGCTGCGGTGGTATTCGGATGCTGTGATGCGTGCAATCCGGAGAGTTTATGTCAATATTGACTATGGTGCGAGTAGTCAACAGTTTCGTCGTTTCTTTGTGTCATTGGCTGCGTGTATTTCTGGTTCAATTCTTGTCGGCCTTTATTATTCTTGTATGGAACATCCTCAAAGGAAAGTACAAAGGTCAGCTACTGGCGGAACGGCAAAGACGGAAACAATGGTTAGTATTTTTTTTTACCTTTATATTCATGTCAATATTCACATTGACATGCATAGTATGGACAAATGAGTGATGGAGAAATTATAAGTACTGTGAACATTGACATTAGTATGCACTGATGTGAATGTTCACATCTGTGTCTGCTAAGCCTGTAATGTGAACATTCACATTATTCTACACTGACCTTCCATTAATTATTCATCTGATCTGCTAATGATAGTTATGTGAACATTCACATTCACATTCACATCAGTGTATACTACTGTCAGTTGATCCATTAATGAATAGTACTGTGAATGTTCACATTATCAATTGCTGAACAATCACATGACCTGTTTCGTTTATATTGTTTTCTATTCATTTTGGAATACTGTGAACAGTTGTGTATTGGTGTTGTGTTGTAGGTCTGTTTCCTGTTGCATTTGCGGTTGTTGATTCGGAGACCACGGCGAATTGGTCGTGGTTCTTGCATGAACTTGGGAAGGTTGTTGATGGTAACCGGCAGATTACTTTTATTTCGGATCGTAATCTTGGCCTGTTAGAAGCTATGCCGAAGGTGTTCCCATCGGCTCATCACGGTTATTGCTTACAACACTTGAAGAGCAATTTAAGAGACCGGATGAAAGGAATTGATAATGGCTTCAGGGATCACCTAGTAAGTAGTTTGGGGGATTGTGCTTATGAGCCAACTGTGGTAGGGTTTCATGAAAAGCTTGCAAAATTAAAAGAGGAGGGTAAACAACGAGCACATGATTTTTTCAAGGACTTGGCACCTGAGCACTGGGCAAATTCATACTTCAGGTAATAATAGTTTCATAAAGTGTTCCATTGGTCAATTTAGAATGGTAGCGATGTGAATTATCAGTTACGATTTGTAAAAATCTTCCAATTGTGTTTCATGTTCAATGTCAGTGATGTGAATGTTCACATCTGATAGCAATGACTCATTTGAATGATGTGAATGTTCAAACAAGTTGTCATATTTTGCTGTTGTTAACATTCACATCATTCTGTCATTTAAGTTGATGTTAGTGTTCATATCTGTGCATCGTGTAAGTTGATGTTAATGTCCACTGCGAATGGTGTTAATGTTCACATCAGTCAACGTGAGTGTTCAAACCTGTTAACTTTCGGGGTGTAAAATGTTTGTGATATTGTGCAGGGGCATGCGTTATGGGGAGATGACTTCCAATGCGGCGGAGTCATTTAATAACTGGATTAAAGAAGCGCGTAATCTTCCTATCACTCAAATGGTGGACACAATTCGTACTCAGTTGATGCGGCAAATGTCTGCACGGCGTGACCAAGCAAACAAATGGAATGAGCTTATTTGTCCTACATTTGAAGCAAGGCTTATGGATTCGTTCAATCACAGCAGGTCTTGGCAAGTTAGCAAAGCCAATGAGAATGTGTTTGAAGTTCATTCGATACCATCTGTTACTGTTGATGTTGCGAGGCGTACATGTTCGTGCTTCAAATGGCAAATTAACGGATTCCCATGTGACCATGCTGTTGTTGCCATTCAGAAGAGCCGCTACAATCTCAATGATTGTGTGGAACATTACTTTCATGTACAGACATATCGTGGAGCGTATTCGGGTGCCATATTCCCTATACCATCGGTGGAGAAGCCGTCTTTTGATCCCATGGACTTCACTATATACCCGCCAACTGTGAAAAGACCACCCGGAAGGCCGAAAAAGAATAGGATCCCATCAAGGGGTGAGAAACTTAAGCAAATAAGGTGCGGGAGATGTGATAAGCTGGGGAGCCATAATCGGAAGTCATGCAAGGAGCCGATATAGGATGTATATTTTTCATTTTAACGTTGTGTTTTACATTGGATTCTTATATTCATTTCTGAAATAAGATTGTGTTGTGTTGGCAAGCAAAATAATGGTTTGGCAAACTTAGTATTTCATTTCTGCGTTGTCATTTTCTTTTTCTGTATGAGACTGATTTTTTGTTAAAGTTGTAATGATAAATACATGATGTGGACATTCACACTTACGTAAACGAATCATATTATGTGAAAACTTGCACATGGGTTGGACGTTTTTACCTTATTGTTGTCAATGTTGACATGAATACAAGATGTGATGTGAACTTTCACATTCATGAAGATTGACATGGTGTGAACATGTACAACTGTTATGAATGTAAAGAAATGTGAATATTCACACCTGTTCATGTTACCCGTAATGATGTCATGCAAACAATGTGTACATTCCTGCACAAGGTATGTGTGTTACATTGAAAACTAGTTCCACAAATCGCATCAAATATGCTCATCAAAACACGGCATTATGAATATCATAAGTGATTATGAACATTCACATCAGTGTTGAAACTGTGAACAGTCATAGCTGTAAACATTAGTGCATATGAATATCGTAAGTGAATGTAAACATTAGTGCATATGCATTTGAATATCATAAGTGAATGCTCATCACAACACGGCATTATGAATATCATAAGTGATTATGAACATTCACATCAGTGTTGAAACTGTGAACAGTCATAGCTGTAAACATTAGTGCATATGAATATCGTAAGTGAATGTAAACATTAGTGCATATGCATTTGAATATCATAAGTGAATGCTCATCACAACACGGCATTATGAATATCATAAGTGATTATGAACATTCACATCAGTGTTGAAACTGTGAACAGTCATAGCTGTAAACATTAGTGCATATGAATATCGTAAGTGAATGTAAACATTAGTGCATATGCATTTGAATATCATAAGTGAATGCTCATCACAACACGGCATTATGAATATCATAAGTGATTATGAACATTCACATCAGTGTTGAAACTGTGAACAGTCATAGCTGTAAACATTAGTGCATATGAATATCGTAAGTGAATGTAAACATTAGTGCATATGCATTTGAATATCATAAGTGAATGCTCATCACAACACGGCATTATGAATATCATAAGTGATTATGAACATTCACATCAGTGTTGAAACTGTGAACAGTCATAGCTGTAAACATTAGTGCATATGAATATCGTAAGTGAATGTAAACATTAGTGCATATGCATTTGAATATCATAAGTGAATGCTCATCACAACACGGCATTATGAATATCATAAGTGATTATGAACATTCACATCAGTGTTGAAACTGTGAACAGTCATAGCTGTAAACATTAGTGCATATGAATATCGTAAGTGAATGTAAACATTAGTGCATATGCATTTGAATACGCATCAAATATGCTCATCACAACACGGCATTATGAATATCATAAGTGAGTATGAACATTCACATCAGTGTTGCAACTGTGAACAGTCACAGCTGTAAACATTAGTGCATATGAATATCATAAGTGAATGTTCACATTTGGCAGAGAAAAATGTCATTTACAATTGCTATGAGCAAGAACAAATGTGAATATTCACACATGTGTATGTGATCCGTAATTATGTCACGTAGACCAAGTGTACACTCCTGCACAAAGTATGTGTATTAAACAACAGTCAGGTTAAAACATTCGCAGAAATTTTTCTCACAACAACACAGCAGTATGCATATCGTACGTGACTATGAACATTCACATTAGTGGTACAACTGTGGACATTCACATATGTAAAACATAACAACACCAAAAGTAGTTCAAAATTCGCAGCTGCCTTTTTCCTATTAACAGATGTTGTATCACTGTTTTACAATCAGTTGTTGTGTTAAAATATCAACGCATTCCATATTAACATTCAAATTGACTGTTGGTTAGTTCGTAGGTGGACACCCCCCACCTATAGGTTTTAAGGAAGCTCTGATTTCTTATGATTCAAAAAACTATGCACTAACAAATCTCGTAGTCCACACCATTCTGCACTACTGAGGCTGCCCACAATTTCTTCATGATATACGTGCGCCCGCATGATGTAACATACTGCAGGTCCGCAGTCCACTCTGTAAATGTGAAATGGTTTTGATTAGCAGTTGACAGGAATATTTGCATAATGGTTATGGAGGATTTGGAAAAAATGTAGTGAGGCTTACGAGTCGTCGCCTTGCTGAGGACAGACATCAACACTTTTGGTTGGTTGTGCTGGATTTTGGCCTGCTAACTTAGTGTGTAGCGGTGATGACTCGCCAATAACGGTCACAACATGCTCAATGTAGTTCCTCTGTGTATGGAATTTCACATTAGGGACCAACAAACATATGTGTGTACAGTCATTTAATGCACGAGAACAAGTCATGTTTGTGTTGAAAAATAGCCACTTACAATTTCCTGTGCTTGGTCGATATGCGG
Organism: Camellia sinensis; assembly: GCF_004153795.1. Classification (NCBI taxonomy): domain Eukaryota; kingdom Viridiplantae; phylum Streptophyta; class Magnoliopsida; order Ericales; family Theaceae; genus Camellia; species Camellia sinensis. The sequence goes on from NW_021025771.1 coordinate 647,955, forward strand.
GTCATGTATGCCTGGTCTTGGGCGCAACGAGTTGTAATGCTTCCACAAATTTTCTTTAGCATCATACACAACTATCGTCCAGTGGTACTCATGATGCAATGGGAATAGTAGGTATCTCTCTCCTTGGTAGTTTCTGACATGTGCGTCAATGTGTTTACTCCTTTTACGAGGATGGTACTCTCGTATCACTTTCTATACACATTTGACAAATAATTAATGAACTGTGAAGTTTCACAGTCACATTACAAGTAATGGAATGATAGATTTTACCAAACACATGCTCGTGAAGATCAATGAGGCTTCATCTGAAGTTGGGTTGACCACCTCTTGTTGTTCATGCAACAGTTCAGCATATGCATCTATGAGCTGCACAAACATGGGGTCATATTATATAGATTTTGTGGATGTGAGTGTGTGTGTGTCTGTGTGTGCATATGCATGAAGACTGAATTATATTTGTAATGGCATACATTGCTGTGTATTGATTCCTCCTTGATAAGGTTGACAATGTCATCAAAATACACATGTGTAGCCTTCGAATCTCCTTTCCACACCAGCAGCCTGTGCATTATTAACAAACCAATGTAAATATTCACATTGCATATATCTCAACAACCCAAAAAAACTGAACACAGTGAGGAATATAGACTATTACGGAATGTGAATGTTAACATTGGATGTTTGTACAGTCACTTACTCATCGCCTCCATTTTTTTGTAAAGCTTGGACCTTTTGTTTGTTATGTTTGGACGTCTTGGCCCACACTTTGAACTTGTTGGTAAAGGATAATTTTTTTTGGCTGCTTCGCTGGTGGGTGTTTCTCCACATCTTCAACCATTTCGACTGGATGGGGCTGCTTTTGGCCAGGTAAGTCTGGGTATTGGAAGTCAGGCAGGCGATGTTCTTTGCGATCTTTTTCCTTTATACGCTTGACCCTAGAAGGTGGGCTGATATTGTGTTGCATTGGGCTAGGGGGTTGCCTTTCTGACATAGCTTGTGTGACAATGTGGACTGACTGGTCATCGTAAAGATCCTGAAGAATTGTTTTATCGCATTCTAAGTCGATGACCAGCTGCGTTAAGCGTTTGATTTCTTTATCCTTCTGCTCCATGCATTTGATATTCACGTTGGGCGGGCTGGACTGGTTAAACAATCTATGTTCAAGATCAACTATGACTCTTGCCCTCAACTCCCATGAAAATTGAAGGTGTTTGTACTTTGCTTCCCATTGCCTTACGACGCCCCAAGCCTTCCGATTTTCTTGGATAAGCACATCAATGATATCAGGTTGGTTTGTGTCTGGTATTACAATAGCTCTGTCATAATGTTGGCTGCTAAATGGAATGTGAATGTCCTCATTACTGTCCTTCAGGTCCACCCCATCCCCAGAAAAATGGGAGTTGCTGCCACTGTGTTGTTCTCCCTTGATGTCAGAAAGGTTGGGAGATGTTCTGCCTGGTTCATAAATTTCAGGCTCCACCTTCAATGTTTTACGCTTGAACTTTTGTAATTCTGTTGGGATTGCAAAGAGTTCACTGGCATTAACCTGAAAATGAAAAAATTATGTTACTTAACGCATATATTTGGGTGGTGTTATAATGTGAATGTTTTGATCAGTAGTTGAAGGCCCTACCTCATTAAAACCCAAATTAGCTAAAGAGATGGTTTTCATCTTCTTCTGCAAAGCAGTCAGATCCCACTTCACACAGCGAGGAAAAGCATTGGGTCTGTGAGGTTGTAGGACGGTTGTGTGCTCACACAACCAGTACTTCAATAAAACAAGAAACGCATATTGTTATTTAGCATTTGCAGAGTAATGGCAACCTGTGTGAACATAAATCACAGTGGCATTGTTGTGAACATCCCAGTAGTACATTATCATTGAATGTGAACATTCACATCTGCGAATCGCGAGTGATGTGGCACTATTGTGAACATTCACAGTAGTATGTTATGAGTGAATGTGATCAGTCACATTCACTGCTTCAGATGTGAACATTTACAGTAGTGACAACATAATTGCCTACGGAGCAGTGTGGTAAACATTCACAGTAGTACATTATCATTGTATGTGAACATTCACACTGTTCACATTTGAATCACTAATGCGAATGATGACAGAAACATAAGTGCTGTGGCACTGTTGTGAACATGCACAATAGTATGTTATGAGTGAATGTGATCAGTCACATCAGTGGTTCAGATGTGAACATTCACAGTAGTGAAAACATAATTGCCTACGGAGCAGTGTCATAAACATTCACAGTAGTATATTATGAGTGAATGTGGACATTCGCATTAGTGATTCAGATGTGAACATTCACATCTGTGAAATATAATTGCCTACGGACATTCACATCAGAGGTGCAGATGTCAATGTTCACAGTTGGCTTACATGAACAACACTGGAGGACATGTGAATGTTATTATTTGAAAACATGGGTACTTACCATCAATAACATGACACAGCCGGTGACTTTTGCTGGATTTTTGTCATTTTGGGAAATAGACGATGTCAACATTGTCCTAATTTGCTTGGCCCAATCATATTCTTGCATGCTTTGCAGTGGGACCATATGTGCGTAGTAGCCCCATCCTATTGTCTCTCCGCTTGTTGAGAAAAAAAGCTTCTGGCAAACATACATGCACACTAGTCGGGCAACTTCTTCGTTGTCATCTTTCTTTTTGCCTTTCAATGCCTCGGTCAAAAGGGTGCGTATCCATTTTGAAGTCAACCGGCTGACGTTTTTGCATCTTCTGTTTACAATGCCAGTCTTTGGTTTCGCACCATATGATATGTCCATCGGCTTGCTGCCACAGTCCACACCAAAAATCAGCTTGATGTCGCTGTTGTGTATTTTCATCTTCTTCTGCCCAATGTAGAAGGCATCTTCTGAAGCTTGGTACATTTGTAGTACATGCACAACAACATCATCATACTTCATGCATTTATCCAGGTCGATTTGATTGTTTCTCAATGCATCAAACAAATTCCAAAAAGGGGTTTGCCGAAGGCAGCGAAGCTGTGCTTCTGTGAACTTGGTGGTTTTCATCAATTTGACCAGCCCGGTCATATTAGATCTGTAGTTCACATGGCGCATGTCGACATTGGTGCAAGTATTTGTTTTTGGGGTTTCTTCCTTTGCATGGGACTCATCTCTTTTTCTCTTTCCGGTTTTCTTGTGTGCGACGTCTGCAAAATGGAGCATTTAAAAAAAATTAAGTGAAGGCTCATGTGATTAGCATAGTGGAACAGATGTGAACATTCACAGCATTTCCACTGGTGTGCATGTTCACAGTTGTGTGCGTGGGTGTGAATCACCAGAGTTTGTGTGTGGTTGTGAACATTCACATAGGTACATGAATGTGTATTTCGACTGTGTCACGACAAACACAATGAACATATCGTGTCAGTGTGTGGTAAACAATGCATTTTTATACAACCATGAACATCATTGAAGAGCATGTATAAAATTTTCAGGCAATGTGAATGTTCACAGCATATAAGAGCAGCACCAATAATATCTGCTTGTCCTAAAATTTTCAGGCAATGTGAATGTTCACAGCATAGAACAACAGCACCAATAAAATCTGACTCTCTTAAAATTTTCAAGCAATTTGAATGTTCACAGCCTAGAACTACAGCACCAACAACATCTGACTATCCCAAAATTTCCAGGCAATGTGAATGTTGACAGCATAGAACAACAGCACCAATAATATCTGACTCGTCTAAAATTTTTCAGACAATGTGAATGTTCACAGCCTAGAGCAAAAGCAGCAATAATAATATCTGATTGAACTAAAACTTTCAGGCAATGTGAATGTTCACATCGTAAAACATTAACACCACCAACATCTGACTCTCCTAAAATTTTCAGGAAATGTGAATGTTGACAGCATAGAACAACAATACCAATAATATCTGAATGTCCTAAATTTTTCAGGGAAATTTTTCAGACGATGTGAATGTTCACAGCCTAGAGCAAAAGCACCAATAATATCTGATTGAACTAAAACTTTCAGGCAATGTGAATGTTCACATCGTAGAACATTAACACCACCAACATCTGACTCTCCTAAAATTTCGAGGAAATGTGAATGTTGACAGCATAGAACAACAACACCAATAATATCTGAATGTCCTAAATTTTTCAGACAATGTGAATGTTCACAGCCTAGAGCAAAAGCACCAATAATATCCGATTGAACTAAAATTTTTAGGCAATGTGAATGTTCACATCGTAGAACATTAACACCACCAACATCTGACTCTCCTAAAATTTCCAGGAAATGTGAATGTTGACAGCATAGAACAACAACACAAATAATATCTGAATGTCCTAAATTTTTCAGGCAAATTTTTCAGACAATGTGAATGTTCACAGCCTAGCCCAAAAGCACCAATAATATCTGATTGAACTAAAACTTTCAGGCAATGTGAATGTTCACATCGTAAAACATTAACACCACCAACATCTGACTCTCCTAAAATTTCCAGCAAATGTGAATGTTGACAGCATAGAACAACAACACCAAAAATATCTGACTGTCCAAAAATTTTCAGGCAATGCGAATGTTCACAGCCTATAACAAGATAAACCAATAATATCTGATTGTCCTACAATGTTCAGGCAATGTAAATGTTCACAGTTTCCAACAACAAGAACAACAACATAATTGGCCAAAGTGTGTCAATGCCTGTGAATTTTCACAGCATACAACAACAACACCATTAATACCTGATTACGCAAACATTTTAACTCTATGTGAATGTTCATATCTGTTACCAACAGCAACAGAAAAAGAACTGGCCAAATTTTTTTTGAAACCATGTGAATGGTCACAGCATTGAACAACAACGGAATAACATCTGGAATAATTTGATTATCAAACCATTTCCAATCAATGTGAATGTTCACATTTTTCAATAACAACAACTACAACCAGAACATTTACGAATGTTGACAGTTGTGAACACAATGTAATGGCAACTGTAATGTTTTTGAGTGCAAAAATCAAAAAAATTAGAGATTACGATTGAGGGGTTCAGAATAAATGAATGCTTACGTTTTTTGCCCATTTTGACGACAAAGATGTTGAGACGAAGAGACGATTCGACGAAGGAATGTATACAGTTTTCTGGGCGTACGAACGACGAAGAAGATGATGAGACGATGTGACGATCGAACGAAGATAGTCTTCTCGGCGTAGGGATGGAGGAGAAGATGATGAGACGATGCGACGATGCAACGATGGAAGGAATACAGTCTTCGGGGCGTTGAGGCGATGTGGAATATGGTTTTGGATTTCTGGACTGTAGAGGTACTGTGCGTGATTTCCTGCGCAAGAATAGAGAGGGAAAGAGAAACGGTTATTAGATTCAAAGAGAGAGAGAGAGGGGCGCGTGTTTTTTTAGGGCTTTTTTGGTCTTTTTATATGAAATGGACCTAATGGAATATTATAAAACAGTATGGGTTTCATGGAACAACACTCTTAGATAATTGATTTACTAAAAAAGCTCTCTTCTCAAAACATCACATAAAAATAAATTCATGTTAGTGTTTTTGGTTAATGGTGCAAGAGAATTAACTTAGTGACATAATAATATTTTGTAATTCAATAAATCAATTAATATAAGATAATTGATTGAAAGGTTTTATATACAGTTGGTGATATAAATATAAAGAAGAGTTATGCTAGAAATCCTAAATAAATTACTAAATATTTTACCAAACCTCTCACATAGGTGTAGGACTCACATAAATTGCATGTGTATGAGTCTCACACCTTCACACCTATGTAAAAAGTTTGATAATGTATTTAGGATTTATAGTGCTCAAGGTTTGACCTCTCGGCGAGTTTGCCTTGCTCATTTTTGGGTCATGACAGTGCAAGACAATACTTTGGCCAGTTTTGTTGCGCATCCGCAAATTAATAGAAGCGGAAAAATTTTCGGGTGCAATGCACACCATTTATGCATGAGAAGGGAGAGAGAAACTGGAGAGATGCGAGAGAATGAGTGGAGAAGATGGAGAGATAATAGGTAGAGAGAGAATGGTCGGAAGTGAATTTTTGGGTTTTTTTAAGTTAAAGTTCATAAAAAGATAAAATAAATTAACATAATTAATAAAATAAAATATCATATTAAATTCATAATTATTTTATCTTTTTTCACAACTATTACATTTAATTATAAAAATTTAATTATCTTTTTAAATATAAAAAATTCAATTTATTAAAATAATTAAAAATTAAAATAACTTATCAAAATAGTCAACTCCCCAGACAAGGCGAATGAGTGAGGAAAGATGGAAAGAGAATGAGGGGACACTAAAGAGAGGCCAAGGAATAAAATAAAAAAGGGTAAGGGAAAGGAACAGTGGTGAGACCATTTCATTGATTTCTCGACTTCTGATTTTTGTGATGCATTTATTGTGTATTTATGTTTTTATTGCCATCCATCATAGCTTTTACACAGTGGTTTGTTAAATAATACTATATTAATTGATGATGTGATATAATTTTAAAAATTTTGAGTATAAATAATGTTATACATATTAATTACTGTACTAACTAGTGTAACAATTGATAATATGACATAATTTAAGAGGTTTTTGAAATTTGTAATGCGATTAATAAGTAGGGTCAATAAGACTATCATAACTAGTGTTTGGACACTAATTAGTATACTAATTGGTGTATGTGGCACCACCGTTTAAGTATTTGTAATTTATATAATAAATGAGATCAATAATAATAGCTTAACACTAGTGAGTACATTAATGTGTACACTAATTGGTGCATGTAGCACCACTGGTGTTTTGTTAGGAGTTTATTAAGGAATTTGAAAAGAGAAAAGAATGTGTAAAATTAAGTAAAATATAAGTATATTTTATTCATATTTTATTTATATTTTTCTTTTTTCTTTCTAAATTCGTCCTTAAATCTTTTAACTAAACACAATGTTAAAAAAGAAAAAAAATTAAAAATTAAAAGAAAACTAAAAAAATTGTAGAGATTGAATTTTATTTTCTAATTCTATAAATAAAATAAAAAATTTACAAATTTATTGTATTCGAAAATATTAAGAGATCAAGGGGAGAGAAAGACATTGACTCGTCAGAGAGGTAGAGCATGCTGCCACTGAGAGAGAGAATTTGACTTTTTGTCTCTCTTGAAGTGAGAGAAAAAAAATGAAAAAAAGAAGTAATAATAATAAAAAAATGAGCCAATTAGGGAATTGATGGACAGCCATGTGGGTTCTGTCCCACGAAGACCACTCGGCACAACATCACACACAAAAAAAATATTTTATTTTATATATATACATACACTTCACCCATGCCCACATATATCAATGTATATAGCCACTCGGCACAGCATCACACAAAAAACATATTTTATTTTATATATATACATATTACATACGCTTCACCCATGCCCACATGTATCAATGTATATATACATATAACCACTCGGCACAACATCACACACAAAAAAAAATATATTTTATTTTATATATATACATACGCTTCACCCATGCCCACATATATCAATGTACATATACACATATAGGCGCTGTTTGGAAAAAAGAAGTTGAGGCTATTGGTCTTGTTTGGTGTAACTGTTAAAACAGATTATAAATTATAATTTAATAGATTATAAATTATGAATTTAATCAGAAGCTATTAATCTGTTTGGTGTAACTGTTAGATTATAAATTTAAGTTGTTGAGTAATGTTTGTTAAATAAGTTGTGAAGTAACTTTTTTAATTAACTTTTATTTTTTATTATTCACTATTTGTCTACATTTCTTATAAAAAATAATAATAATATTCTATAGTTCATTTGGGTCTTTTTCTATTTTTTAAAAAATAAAAAATAAAAAAATTTAAGAGTATAACTGTAAATTAACATGACCACAGCAGAAACTGATAATCAGAAACAAGGGATGAGCAGCTTCTCAGAATCAATTTTTTTGACTTAAAATAAGTTGATAGAATCAGAAGCTGTTTGAAATAAATTTAACCAAACAGCTCAAAATAACTTTTTAAAAATCAAAAACTATAAATTAACTCAAAAAAGTCCCACCACACATCCCACGGTAACCTCATGTATGAAATAAGCCAAAAAGCTTCAACAGTGCATGTGTAGGTATAGCTGGGTTACAAACAGCGGTACAATTACTATTTTACCCTTTGATTATTTCAAACAAAAGTATGCAATTGGGTTTACACGGCAGCTCAAACGAAGCCTCTGCCCTTTCTCACAAATTTAGGCCAAGTTTGGGAAGATTAAATAAGTGTATTTTTTGATTTTTTTTATATTATGTGTAGAAAAAGTAAAAATGAAATGTTAATTGATGTGACCTAAAAAAGATAAAAAGATGAAATAAGTGTATTTTTTTAGTTTAGCCAAACTTGACCTTAATAATTTTATAAGCTAATTTTTTTTATTTGTAGAAAAATATAAAAATTCATATTTAATTTTTTAACAAATTTAAACAAAATGTTTGAAATTTTTTTTAAACATCAACTTAAACAAGAGTTCGCGTGCAGACAAAAAATATTCATATTTAATTTTATTATTTATGATAATGGGACCATACACATCATAGTTGAAATAAAAAAAAATTGGAAAAAAATTACTTGAAAAAAAAAATTAATTGAAAACTAAATAGTTGGAAAAAAAATTAATGGACACAAAATTTATTAGAAAAAAAAATTCAAACAAATTTAATGGACACAAAATTTATTTGAAAAAAAAATAAAAGAAAACTAAAAAAATTGTAGAGATTGGATTTTATTTTCTAATTCTATAAATAAAATAAAAAATTTATAAATTTATTGTATTCGAAAATATTAAGAGAACAAGGGGAGAGAAAGACATTGACTCGTCAGAGAGGTAGAGCATGCTGCCACTGAGAGACAGAGAGTTTGACTTTTTGTCTCTCTTGAAGAGAGAGAAAAAAAATGAAAAAAATAAGTAATAATAATAAAAAAATGAGCCAATTAGGGAATTGATGGACAGCCATGTGGGTTCTGTCCCACGAAGACCACTCGGCACAACATCACACACAAAAAAAATATTTTATTTTATATATATACATACACTTCACCCATGCCCACATATATCAATGTGTATAACCACTCGGCACAGCATCACACAAAAAAACATATTTTATTTTATATATATACATCCAATAATGATAGAGATCATTAATTTTGGAGCTCTAAAAAGACCACTAATGACATGACACTCAATAAATAAAAAAAAATACAGTACCAAGGCTAAAACATCAAATCATTCATGGTAAGACCTACTGTCACATCATTAGTGGTATCACTAATTAGTACTCCCACTCATTTTTCATATATATATTACATAGGCTTCACCCATGCCCACATATCAATGTATATATACACATAACCACTCGGCACAACATCACACACAAAAAAATATATATTTTATTTTATATATATACATACGCTTCACCCATGCCCACATATATCAATGTACATATACACCAATAGGCGCTGTTTGGAAAAAAGAAGTTGAGGCTATTGATCTTGTTTGGTGTAACTGTTAAAACAGATTATAAATTATAACTTAATAGATTATAAATTATAAATTATGAATTTAATCAGAAACTGTTAATCTATTTGGTGTAACTGTTGGATTATAGATTTAAGTTGTTGAGTAGTGTTTGTTAAATAAGTTGTGAAGTAACTTTTTTAATTAACTTTTATTTTTTATTATTCACTATTTGTCTACATATCTCATAAAAAATAATAATAATATTCTATAGTCCATTTGGGTCTTTTTCTATTTTTAAAAAAATAAAAAATAAAAAAATTTAAGAGTATAACTGTAAATTAACATGCCCACAGCAGAAACTGATAATCAGAAGTAAAGGGTGAGCAGCTTCTCAAAATTAATTTTTTTGACTTAAAATAAGTTGATAGAATCAGAAACTATTTAAAATAAATTTAATCAAACAACCCAAAATAATTTTTTAAAAATTAAAAACTATAAAGTAGCTCAAAAAAGCCCACCAAACATCCCACGGTAACCTCATGTATGAAATAAGCCAAAAAGCTTCAACAGTGCATGTGTAGGTATAGCTGGGTTACAAACAGCGATACAATTACTATTTTACCCTTTGACTATTTCAAACAAAAGTATACAGATTGGGTTTACACCACGGCTCAAACGAAGCTTTGCCCTTTCTGACAAATTTAATAATTTTATAAGCTAATTTTTTTTATTTGTAGAAAAATATAAAAATTCATATTTAATTTTTTAACAAATTTGAACAAAATGTTTAAATTTTTTTTTAAACATCAACTTAAGGGGTTGTTTAGGGTGTCCTAAATAAGTGCACTTTTTGACTTTTTATAAAATATGGGTTGGGTATGGGTTGGGTTTGAAGTGATGTGATAGAGAAGTGATGTGACTTAAATAAGATGATGGACCATACACATTATAGTTGAAATAAAAATAATTGGAAAAAAATTACTTGAAAAAAAAATTAATTGAAAACAAAATAGTTGGAAAAAAAATTAATGGACACAAAATTTATTTGAAAAAAAAAATTAATTGACAACAAAATAATTGAAGAAAAATACGTATTTGAAAAAAAAAATTCATTATAAACGGATGATTATTAATAATTTATAGATTTTTAAAAAAAAATTAAAATATAAAGGACACAATATATATATAAGTTTTTTTGTGTGTATAAATGTTAAAAATTACAATTCAAATAACCCAATTCACAATCTTTTTTATTTTTTTTTGACCCAGGTTCACCAATTGGAGCCGTTAGCATAGATTAAACTTTGAAAAAACAAATGGTCATGTGCAGATCCGTACGTTCCACGTAAGCCAAATGCCTAGATTGGAACATGGCTGGCAGCTTGGTTAGGTAGGGGCAGTTTGATCATTTAACAACAAATATCATATTCAACACTTTTTTTCAATACAATTATTTAAAAATATTTCAATCCATCTTTCCAAACACACAAACTAAAATAACCTATTAAAATAATTAAATAGTCAAAAAATTTTAAAAATAACCATTCCCCAAACAAAGCCATAATATCACACGAGATTAGATAATTTTTTTCAGTTCATCTACCATGTTGAAAACATATTTTTTGAAAAAAAAAAAAAAGAGAAAAAAACAAGTGGAGAGAAGAAAAATTATAAAAAAATATTACTTCATTAAAATATGATCAAAATAAACCATACGAAGTGTGACAGCATGAGTGTTATCCCAACACCCACCCTCAATCTCAAAAGGATGTGTTTGTTTTGAAGGATTAGGGAGTGAGATTGGACTATTAGTCCCACCGGAGTAAAAGTCTATTGTTTATTTCATTTTTTTTTACTCCGGACAATTAGTTTCACAAATATGGAACTATCTTATCCCATGGGGGATGTGGGATAGAAACCATGAGATTGGTATCTCATGAGATTATTTTGTAAAATGTCCATTTTACCCTCCATGCTATTACTTAGCAAACAATTAGAAAATGATAAAATAGTCTTTTAAACATTTATAAATTATTTTTTTAGTGTTATTAATTTTAAATTATATATTAAATAAAAAAATTTATTATAAATTATAAAATATAAATTTAATTTAATTAAAAATAATAAATTATAAATTATGGCCTTATAAATTAAATTTTTTTAGTGTTGTTGAAAATTTAATTTATATATTAAATAAATTTATTTTTTATTGTTGTTAATTTAAAATTATATATTAAATAAAAAATATAAATTATAAGTTATAAATTTAATTTAATTTAATTGAAAATAATAAATTAAAATAATTAAAATATTGTGCAAAAAATAAAATAAAACAAATTTTTATTTAATCTAGCTAAAAATAATTAAAATATTAAAACTATGTTTAATATTGCTATTACTTAGTAAATAATTGAAAAGGATAAAATAGTCATTTGAGCATTTATCCTTCTCCATAATATTCCAAACAAACATTGGATAACTAAAAATTGTCCAATCCAGACATCTAATCACATAACTAAACAAACCTAGGATACAAATTTAGTCTAACCAAATAGTCCCAGGACAATGTATCCCAAGACTAATAGTTCGATGAATTACAATCCCTCTTTATCTAGTCCGTCCAAACAAATGCACCCAAATAGTATTGTAGACAATATGTCCAATGTCCAATGTTTTATGTTTGGAGGTGAAAAAGAAGTGTAGAGAAATAAAGTATTTTAAAAATGGAATTGTGAATGTGGTTATGTTAAAAAATGTTTGGGGAAAGAGAAATGTTAGGGATCATGAAAATTTTTTCATGAAAATGATCATAAAAGATTTGTGACCCTTAGATTACCTTGAGTAGTGTGTAGTGTTTTATTTTAAATGTAATTCAAATGTCACAAATCTTTCATGATCATTTTTATGAAAGACTTTTCATGATACATAACATTGTTGTTGTGAAAAATATATATATTTTTGATTGACAGTGTTGAACTCAAAATTTTAAAAAATATAATAAAAAAAATGTTGTTTATTAAGAAATGTAACATCATTGAAAAAAAAAAAGGTTTAAATGTTGTTTTTTTTTAATTCACTTTTTTTGGAAAATGTTGTTTTTTTATTTTTTTGGACAAATTTGAACTTAAAATTTAAATTGGATTTAAATTAGGTTCTGTAAAAAAAAAAAATATGATAAAAGTAGTTTATGTTTTACTACTTATGGAATCTTTTCAGAAGGCAAGTGAGAAAGAAAGACAATAAAATTGATGGGGGTGACGCGATTTGTTCAAAAATTGAAAAGAATAATTTTTTGTTTTTTTTAACAGAACTTTGTTATCCAGTTCGGCATCGGTGACAATGCTCACGACACATAAATAACATCTGCATTTATGCTCCAGTAATTTTACAAAAGTCGAAATCAACTGGATCTGTAATTATATTTTGACCTCAAACTTTTAGTAATGGATTTGATAAATTATATTTTCACTTAATAATTTAATATTTAATTATATTTTAATCTCATTATTAATTATATCTTGTCTTTAGTCACTGTCATACACTAGTGCCTTTTACATTCCTTATATTGAATTTATCACTAATTTTCCCTTTTAAGGGTTAGTTTGGGATGTGAGTTGACTTTTAATTTTTTGATTTTTTAGCTTCCGTTTGGGAAGTGGGTTGGCTTTTTGGTTTTTTTGGCTATTTTAGCCTAGGTTTAAAAGCTTTGTTTGGGAAGGGCTTTTTGGCTTTTTAACTTTTTTGAATTTTTTTGTGAGAGAATAATGTAATGATTATGGATTGGATGTGATGTTTTGTTTGTTATGGCTAAAATAGCCTATTTTATTTTTTGTGGCTAAAATAGCCAAAAAAGCCCAAACCATGGCTTCCCAAACGAAGCCTTAGCTATTTTAGCCTGAGGCTAAAAAGCCCTGTTTGGGATAGGCTTTTTAACTTTTTGACTTTTATGATAGAAAAAATGAAATGATCATGGTTTAGATGTGATGTTTTGTCTTATTGAGTTATAAAGCCTATTTTTTCCTTTTGTGACTAAAATAGCCAAAAAGTCTGGCATGCCAAACGAAGGCTAAATATAAATATATATATATATATATATATATATTAAAAATTAAAAAATATGAATTAAAAGTTCAAACTTTTAAAAAGTCCTTAATTCTTGAAAAGTCCTCAATTTTGAAAGTTTTCAATGTTTAATTTTGAAAATTAAGAGGGTGTTTGGAAAAATTTTAATAAATATATTTTTTTGACTTTTATGAAAAGATGTATAAAAAATAAAAAAATGATGTGACTTAAAAAAATAAAAAAAATAAAAAAAATATGTCAAATAATCCCTAAAGTCCTCAATTATTGGAAAGTCCTCAATTATTGAGAGTACTAAGGTCACGTTTAGAATAAATTATTTTAATATTTTTTTTTAATATTTTATAAAAATTACAGGAAAAAAATTGTGATTATTTATAATAATAATAATATTTTTTTTTGACTAAAATATTTTTAGTCCAAGTCTAAAGCCTAGAAGTCACGGTAGGACTCAACGTGTTTTCACGTTATTTCATGAGATCAGAATCACGACGTGTGCAAGACTGAAAGTAACTTTTGGCTGAGCTAGACAACACTACACTCCATATAAATGGCAATAATCAAATGTTAAAATAAAATAAAAAAATTTTAAAAAAGAAAAAAAACAGTAAAAAATATTAGAAAATAAACCCGTAATTGTGAAAATAATTTTTGAGTGTTCAAAACTCAAATGGCTAGATTTGATTTAGTTTTTATGTTAAGTTTTGAGTGTAGAATTGTGTTTTGAAAAGTAAATTTTTTAAATGAGTTTTGAAAAATAAAATTGTTTAATTATGAATTTTGAAAAAAATTTGAAAAGAGTTTGAGTTTTGAGTTGTATTTTAAAGTTGTTTTAGGTTTATTTTTTTCAATATTTTATTTTATTTTTTAAATATTTTAATTTTTTAAATGTTTTAAATGTTTTAAATTTTTTTAATTTTTTTAAAATTTAAATTTTGTTTGGATCGCTCATATATATCTAAGTCATAACAAATTATTTGGTCAATACTTACAAAAATAAAATAATATTTTTTTGAAAAAATAAAAAATAAAAAATATTTTTTCAAAAAAATGAAAAATAATTTTATATAACAAAATAAAAAAATTTTGAATTTTTTTTTTATAAAAAAAAGAGTTTCGAAAATAGTTTGGTTATGAGTTTTGAAAAGAATTTTTTAATTGAATTTTGAAAACTTTGTTTGATTATATGTTTTGAAAAGAGTTTTGAAATTTTTTAATCAAAATCATGATTCTAAAATCAAATCAAATGCTACCATAATATTTTTCTTCAAAAATAAATATAAAAAAATATTTTTTCAAAAAAATGAAAAATAATTTTATGTAACAAAATAAAAAAAATTGAATTTTTTTTAAAAAAAGAGTTTCGAAAATAGTTTGGTTATGAGTTTTGAAAAGAATTTTTTAATTGAATTTTGAAAACTTTGTTTGATTATGTGTTTTGAAACGAGTTTTGAAATTTTTTAATCAAAATCATTATTCTAAAATCAAATCAAATGCTACCATATGGTTACGTTTGGTTAAGTTTTAAAATTAATTTTAAAAGATAAATTTTTAAAAAGAGTTTTCAAAATTTGAAAATTTGTTTAGTTATCTATTTTGAAAATTATTTTATAGTTGGAGTTTTGTAGTTTTATAATTTGAGAAGATTGGTAATTTTTTTGTAGTTGAATAGATGAATGTGAGAGAAAAAAAATGATTAATTAATGTGTAAAATGTAAGAGAATTGAGATAAACTCCCCTTCATAACTCAACTCTCTATACTTTTCCATTCTCCTTATATGAGTTTCAATTCGTACCTGCACTAATGATTTAAACCGTCTATTTTGTATGTCCCGCAATAAAGGTCATCCACGCAAAAATTTAATTTCATCAGAAATTACAAATACAAAAATAAATCAGATTTTGTTTTATAAAATGAATGGTAAATATAATTAAATTTAAGCCATCTATTTTATAAAATAAAATGCGATTTGTTCCTATGTTTATAGTTGTTCGATGAAGCTAATTTTCTACATGATTGACCTTTATTGTAGAGCTTACGAGATAGATTATTCGGAGGGCCCAAATTAAAGCAAATAAAAGAAGTATGGAGAAGGTATAGAGAGATGAGATATGAAAGGGAACTTATCCCAAGAGAATGAGAGAGAAGAGAGAAAAAATAATTGATTGATGTGTAAGATGTAAGAGAAGAAGATAAGAGATAGAAAAACAGTTTTGAAAAAATTATAAACTAAGCAAAGGCTCCGTTTGATTTAATATTTGAAGTGAGTTTTGAATTGTATTTTGAAAAATAAGTCGGTGAAAAAAGTTTTAAAAGTTAAAAATTTGTTTAGTTATTAGTTTTGAAAATAATTTTGGGATGATTTATAATATATATATATATATATATATATTAGTTGAATAGATGGGTGTAAGAGAAAATTTGATTGAATGATGTGTAAAATGTGAGAGGAGAGGGTAGAGAAAAAAAATAATTGATTAATTTATTAATAAAAAAAAAGAGTAGAAAAAAATTAAGTTTTGAATTGTATTTTAAAAAATTATTAACCCAATAAATGTTTTTATATATATTTTTTATGTCTCAAAAACTAAACTAAACTAAACATTAGGGGAGACTTTTCAAACCAGAGATCTATTTTTTCAAATAGAAATGATATATTCTTCTAATTTGAGAGTTCTAAAAAAATATTAATGATGTGAAACAAAAAAAAGATTAAAACATCACATCATATAAAATCCACATGAAAATTAAAATTATTAAAATTTTTTATTTAGAGCTACCAATCTTTTTTTTCTTTTTCAAAGAAGAGATTGTTTCGCTTTCCTGACTTGTGTCAGTGGGAAGGGAATGCTAAATATTTATAATTTTCAACAATTGCAAACAAAGTGGGGACGTAAAAAATTACGATACGTATATGGAATTTTGGGTGAGAGCTAAAGCCAATGAGTAAGCCTGGAATTCCTTAGCCAACAAATATATATCTTGGGATCATAGGTAGTAAGACGTAAGTCCTATTTTAGAAGGTTTATTTGGATGGTAGGAATTTAGTCTGGTACGCGTAAATTGACATAGAATACTTTACATAACAAAAAAAAAAAAAAAACAAAAAAGTTTGAGATCATACTTATGGTCCTCAAATCTATTCAGAATATGATGTTTGGTTGTGATTAAATTTATATAATGTGAAATTTATGTATAAAATAAATCTAATAAATTAGATGATAATTTTAGATAATTTTTTACCTTTCCAAAGTGAAACGGCAATGTTTTGCATTCAATCACCTCCCCTTTTTTTTTTAATGTCAATTTGAGAGTACTTAAGAAATTTGTGAGATTCATTTTAATAATTTGAGAAGAAAATTACATTTGAATGTCTTTGAAATCAATGTATCGTCCCTATTCTTATTTGAAATCACACTGTTACCCCTTGTCAAATGACACAATTAATTACAATGGTAAAATTATTATAATACCCTTAGGTCATGTTTGATTCATAAGACTAATAGCGAAAGCATTAATAATGTCATCAATTTAGTATAGTATTCACTGTCCAATTGGATTAGGAGGATAAATTATCTCATTGTCTATTGTTTGATTTGCATTGGATAAAAAAACATATGAATGTAGGATTACAACTATATTTATCTTTCTTTTTTTTCTAATTTACCATCCATCAATATTTCTTCACAATCTTTACTCTATCAAAATTTCTTCCTAAACGTGGTTTTGAAAAAAAATTAAAAATAAATAAATAAAAGAAAAATAAAAATACAAAGGTCATGTTTGTTTTTTTTTTTGTTTTTTTTAAATATAAACTAATTTGATAAAATAAATATCAAAAAATATTTTAAAATTTTTAAAAATTATGTTTAGCCTTTTGAAATATAAAATTATAGAAAAATAATAAGTTTTTTAATTTTTAGACAACGATAAAAGAATCTTTTTATTTTATTTCCCAGCTCATGATATATAATCTCACCCCTACCTCATTACTAATAATCTTACAAATTTGTTGGATTAATTATTCATTGGATTAATAATCTCAAAACAAAATTTCAAAATAAACATAAAATTATTGAACCCACAAATTAATAATCTCAATTTCATACTCTAATTCTATCAATCAAATATGCCCTTTATTTATTTTAAATGAGAGAATAGTATAATAAAGAAAAAAAAATGAGAAGACATTTTATATCAGCCCCATCACTATAGCCACCGAGAAGACCACTACCATCGTCAATGTTCAATGACACAACAATTTTCTCTACCCTTAAAATCACTGTTCAACACTGTTGAGCTTATACTGGTGGTAGGGAATGAACTAATCTTCTCTAACCATTCTCTCTCTCTCTCTCTCTCTCTCAAACCTTTTTTTCCTCTATAAAATTACGATATCATATTTGTTTGAATTGATTATGGATTTTGTAACAGTGGCGATGGATATGTGTAAATATGCGTACTTATACATATATATGGCCCCATTCGAGAATAAATTATTTTAGTTGATTTTTTAATTTTTTATGAAAAGATATAAAAATAAAATAAAATAAATGTTGTGATTTGATATTTTATCTTTTTGACTATTTTCGGCCTCGTTTGGCAATATCATTTTTTAGCCTAAAAGTAAAAAATTCACTAAAAAAACTAAAAAACCAACAATCTATATCAAAAAGTCAAAGATTCTCTTTTTTATCTACTTTTTGCACATTTTTCGTAAAAAATTAAAAAATTATCCCAAACATACTAGTTTTTTTTATCTCATATTTTAGCTAAAAAACTAAAAAGTTACTAAAAAAACTTGTTCCTAAACGAGGTCTTAGTTAAAATGAAATCTTCTCAGATGAGGCCTATATATATATATATAAGTTTTGTGGCTATGACCTTGAGTGGGAAATATGAGAGAGAGAGAGAGAGAGGGGGGGGGAGAAAGGGTAATTTTGGCATTTCAAATCTTTTTATGCTGAACTCATCATTTTTTGTTCATTAATTGATAGTCTATGAACTAGGGGTGTTCAACCGATATTTCGATCCGCTCAAATCGACCGAAACGAACCGAAATCGATCCATTGCATTTTGGATGAATGCGTGATAACAAGCGGACAATTGCAGATTAATTTTTTTCCAATATGTCTAGTTTTGGACGGATAGCGGATTTGACATTCTTTTGGTCACAACTGAACTACGAAACTGCGAGCAACCCTAATAATTTGTAAGACTTTGTATTTTCAATTTGTTTAGATATTCTGTTTGTGTTTTCAATAGAAAAATAGTTTGGATATTCTATTGTGTTTTCAATTTGGAAATCATTTTATCAAATCACAAGTGTTGATATTTGATATTTTTGTGTGGAAAATATAAGACTTAATTTTGTCTTTAAAAAAAAAAAATCAAATTAAATAGTTTTTGAATAAAAAAGTAATGAAATAGTTTTGATAATGCACGATTTTCTTATATGTATTTATTATTGGTATTTGATAATTTACTTGATAATCTTTTGGTTATGTTGAGTTGAATTGTTATCTTTAAAAAAAAAATATTGACAAGTTGTTATACTGTGTTTAAAATTTGTAAAAGTTTAAACCGCCAAACTGATTCACATCTATCTACCAACCGCTCAATCTACATCCGCCAGTTCGACAGACGAATGTGGATTGATTTTTTTCAATTTGCCAATTCGGCAGATTGGAGGTTCATCGACTGTAACCGAACCGCAAGAACCCCTAATATGAGCAGATGGACACAATTGTTACACGTATTGTTACCCAAAAGATACAACCTAAGAGGGGGTAAATTAGGTTCTTACAATTAAAAATTAATAATACCCTAATAAAAATTATGACTAGCACAATAGATAAATATAGTTAATAAAATAAAAATAATTAAAACAAGTGTTCTAACAACTATGTCAGTTAATAATTTTAGCACAGTGAAAATGTGAAATATAGCTATAATAATTTAAATAAAATAAAGAGATAAGGGAGAGAGAAGCAAACAAATTTATAGTGGTTTGGCTTCAACTCGGCCTACGTTCACTCCTTAAGCTTCACTTGAGATTTTTCACTATGCTCTAGCTTCACGGGAACGCTAGCAACCTTTTTACAAATGGAGTAATCCTTCACGGATTTTACACAGACTTTCTAAGTCAAGAACACTGAGTGTACTACACTCTTACAAGGGTTGAAAAGAAGGTGTTTTTGCTTTCACAGAAAGGTACAAGAATTATCTCTCAAAGATAGATATAAAAATGAAGTTTTGATTTTTCTGTAAATCTCACACAAGAAAGATGGGCTTAAAGCTATAAAATTCAGTGTATAATTTCTGAGAGAGGATGTAAACAAAAATTGAAGAATACTTCTCAGAGAATTTTTCAGAGAATAGATGTGAGTGATTATAGATCAAAGAATATTTTCAGATTTTTTGTAACATGTTTTACATTAGAGGCTTTGGTATATATAATGAAAATAATAGCCGTTTATAGCCGTTGTAGTCATCATTACTAATTTGAATTCTTTCACTTGAACCTTTTGAACTATTCATTTGAATGTATAGCTGTTGTAACTCCATCATTACTAATTTGAATATTTTTTCCTCCATCATTATAAATTTGAATATCTTCCACTTGAATCTTTTGAACATTTTGAACTATTCATTTGAATTTATAGCCGTTGTAACTCCATCATTACTAATTTAAATATCTTTTCCTCCATCATTACAAATTTGAATATCTTCCATTCGAATCTTTTGAACCTTTGTTTTGTGCTATTTGAACTCCTGATTTAATCAAATATTAAATACATTCTAACAATATTAAGGATAAAGATTTGGGTGAGAAATAATGAGACAAAATAAATTTTAATTCTATTTTTCTTTTTCAAATAAATTAAAACATAATTAAATAAATCATCAAAATAAATTTTGGATTTAAAATATAATTAAATAAATCATCAAAATAAATTTTGGATTCTATTTTTCTCTTTCAAATAAATTAAAACATAATTAAATAAATCATCAAAATAAATAAGTCTAACACATATTACTGTCAAAGTAAGGGAGCGTAAATGATATTTCAAAGAATAAAGACAGTACCAGTGTGATTTCAAAGATATTCAGGGAGTGTCAGTGTAATTTATCATATTTTGAAATGTTCATTCTGAAAGAATCTCAGTGTATAACATCTGTATAAAAATTAAGTTGATTCCAAGAATCATAACATTTTATTTTATTGTGATTGTCTTCAAAAAAGTCATGGGATATTTTTAAAAACATATTTGTAATAAACTATTTGAATCATCGAAACAGGACCTATAATGGGTCTCACAGGTCCCTCAAGTTCTCTTAAAAGTTTAGAAACTTAAAATATGTGTGTTTTTTTTTTTTTTGGTGAGAAAATTATAAACAAAATCCCAAAGTTTAACCATTGTATCCACATAAATATTGAATTTTTAATTTTATCAAATTAAATCTTAATTTTTTAATTTAATTTCAATTTAAACCATGAACATATTTTTGTTATGGTTTAGATATGATATTTTATCTTATTGATTTTTTAACTTATTTTATCTTTTAGTGAGATAAATTAGTCCTAACTACCTTACCAAACGGGGCATAAGTTTAATAACTAAAATATCTTCTTTTTTTGTTTTTGTTTTTGTTTTTAATTTTTTTTTATCATTTTTAGTTAATGA
Organism: Camellia sinensis; assembly: GCF_004153795.1. Classification (NCBI taxonomy): domain Eukaryota; kingdom Viridiplantae; phylum Streptophyta; class Magnoliopsida; order Ericales; family Theaceae; genus Camellia; species Camellia sinensis. Next base: position 669,264 of record NW_021025771.1, read on the forward strand.
TAATAAACAAATGGCTTAAATTGAAAGAAAATAAAAAAAAAAATTTAATAATTTAAATTAATAAAATTAAAAATTTATTTATTACAACGATCGACTTTTTTTTTTTTTAATTTATTAATCGTTTGACTTGTATTGCAATTTTTTTTTTTAAAATTTTTTAAAGGTGACAGGACAATATATTTTATCAAAATTCTTTTACACATGAGTTTCAGAAGAAGGGTGATATTGATGTTCAACAGATAGGCTCAAATGATAATTTGATAAATCTATTTACCAAAGCACTATTGTTAATCATGTGTTTGATTTTGATGATATCTAAAATATTTTGAAATAATTTGTAATTTTTAATTATATAAATTTTTATAATTATTTGACACAAAAATAAAAAAATAGCTTTTAATTGCACTGGTTTAAATAATAATACTTTATGTGCAATAAATAGTATATTTACTATTCATTCTTTCACAAAATTAGTATACTTAGGCCTCGTTTGGGAACAGGCTAATTTAGTAACTTTTTGGCTATTTGGCTAAAAAAGTAGGTAAAAAAAACTTATATGTTTGGAATGACTTTTTGGCTAATTACGAAAAGATGTGCAAAAAGTAGAGAGAAAAGAGAATCTTTGACTTTTTGGTATGAGTTGTTGGCTTTTTGGCTAAAAAGGTAACTTTTTGACTTTTTTGCTAAAAAGGTAAGTCCCCAAACGGGGCCTTACTCACGTGATGGTGGGTTGTCTGGGTTGTCTTTCATCTGAATGTATCTAAAAATTATTTCTACAATAACTACAAAATTTATAAAATAAAAATATATATTTAGATATGATATAAATATTATTAATTTTTTTTTTTTTTACTGTGTTTCACATATTTTTTAATAACAAAACTCCTATGCAAATAGTAACTTCAGTATCCATCTTTTGATTTTTAGCCGGTTTGGTACTGTACACAAATGGTGTTCACCGTTCATCGAAAGTGACTTTTCCCTATTAAATCAAACCTCAGGCTTGTGAGCCCAGATCCTGTTCTTGGAGGATTTCTGCTTGCCTCCTTATTTGGTGGGCTATTAGGCCTATTTTTAGACTCAGCCTCCGTTTGAGAAGTAGGTTGGTTTTTTAGTTTTTTAGCTTTTTAATTTTTTAGCTATTTTAGTCTAGACTATTTTAGCTTGGTTTGGAAAGGACTTTTTGACTTTTTTGGCTTTTTGATTTTTTGGTGAGGTGACATCCTGTTAAATTATCAAATTGCCCTTTTTGCCTTTTTTTTTAATTTTTTTTTATTTTGGGTTTGGATTTTGCATATTTTCCTTCTTTTTTTTTTTCTTTTTTTTTTTTTACAATTTTGCCTTTTTGCTTAATTTTTTTTTTTTTTTTTTTGGTTTGGATTTAGCATATTTTAGTTATTTCTTTATTTTAATTTTTTTATGTTGGGTTTCGATTTGGCGTATTTTGCTAAATTTTTTATTTATTTTTTTTTCGGGTTTGGATTTGGCATTTTTTGCTCTTTTTTTTTTTTTTGTATGTTGGGTTTCGATCTGCCGAATTTTGCAAATCCAATTTTTTATTTTTTATTTCTTTTTTTTTTTGAGTTTGGATTTGGCGGATTTTGCTTTAATTTTTTTTTCTTTTCATTTTTTTTATTTTGCGTTTGGATTTTTCGTATTTTGATTAATTTTTTTTTCTGTTACTTTTTTTAATTTTGGGTTTGGATTTGGCATATTGTGCTTAAATTTTTTGATTTTTTTTTTGGAATTTCTGTTTTTGTCTTTTTTTTGTTTTTTTTTTACATTAATTAGTTCTTGTTCTTCATTTTTATTGGTATACAATAACCTTTTTTTTAATATATTTATGTGTTTCATTTATTTGTAAATTACGTCGCGAATGGTAATTTATGTTTTCATGTTTTTGTTGTAAAATATTTATTGAATGTGGCGTAATTTTGTCATTATTTTTTCAAAATTTACGTTTTTGTCATTGTCTTATTCACTCACATTAATTTGTTTTTATATTTAGAAAATGGATTTCTCTCATTTTATTTATTTGTAAACGACGTGGCAAATGGTAATTTCTGTTTTTTTTTTTTTTGGATGAGGCTTATGTTTGTCGTTCTTCTTTTTTTAATTTATGTTTCCGTAATTTTTTTTAATTTGTATACAGTACTTTGTTATTATATTTGACAAATCAGTTTTCGTCATGCTTATTTTATCTGTAAATTACGTGGCAAATGCAAATATCGGTTGGTTTTTTTGTTTGGAAAAACGTTTTTTTATGTCATTTATTCAAAATGCAGTGGAAAATCATATATTGCCGTGGCACATGTCAAACAATCTACAGTCTGTTTTGGTTTTCTTGTTGTTTTCAACTTCTGTTTTTATGTTTTTAATTGATGTCGCACATGACAATTTCTGTATTAGTTTTCTTTTTCATTTGGTTTTATTTGTTTCACCTTTTTTTGTTTTTCGAAAAGCTAAATTCGTATGGATTGTTGTTTTCGAAAGTTAGGCACGTCACCAACTGGAAGGGGTTACATTCCCGTGGAAACTCATACATATTGTACATGATAATATATTTGAATACAGTTTGTTCCACGTGTGTCATTATGTGACAACCATACGAAAATTATTTTGACTATTATATATTTCCTAACATTCCGTTATTACGCATGTAACATAATTTGTCGCATATGTGAAGGCGCACCAATGCCATATGGGGGTCCTCATCCCCAACCATTAAACCATCCTCGTCATGTTCAACTTTTGGTATGGCATTTACTATTGTCATAGCCTCTTTCTCGTCACAGATTGGCTGAACAGTTATTGGGTTACCTGTGTTTCGCCGTATATAATTATGTAATGCCATTGACGCACCTACTAATTGAACTTGCACATTTGCAAAGTCATACCGAGGCATGTCTTGAATAAACCCCCATCGATTTTTCCAGGCACCGAAAGTGCGTTCCACCACACTGCGTAAGGACGAGTGCACTTTGTTAAATAATTCTCTTGGCGTGTTTGCCGTCGTGTTTCGTGCAATACGTCGGAATTCTTGTTGGTGGTAATGGTGGCCTTTGGATGGTGCTAAGTAACCAATCCGGTTTGGATAGCCAGAATCGGCAAGATAATATTTGCTTGCAGACATGACAACAATGTATGACACCAAAATCGAACATTCTGCGTCATTTTCAAGTAACGCTGTTTCAGGAAAAATTTATAGCCCCCTACATGTAATAACAGGACGATGTGTTACCTTCGTCAGGATGTGGGAATGGGACATTGTCATTTGTTAGTATCTCGTTGAATATGCGACTATCATGCATACTTCCTTCCCATCCGCAGGAAATGAATATGAAACACATGTCAAAATCGACAGCGGCCATGATATTTTGCGTGTGACAGTATTTCCTACCGAAATATGTTACCGCATCTGGCCCCGTAACCCATGCACTGACATGTGTTCCGTCTATTGCGCCAATGCAGTCCTGAAAACAACCCAATTGTTTTGTTGCATAAATGGGTAACAAGTGTTTGGTTTTTTTCCAGACGTCACGTGCAGTTAATTATAAAAACAAAATATAATTAATTGTCTTGATTTATATGTCAATAATGTTTTCCAGAAGTACCTTAAACGATAGGTATTTCCGTCTAGACCGCACGTATGGATGTATACGATGCTGACTGTATGTGGGCCGGCAATGAACAACAGTGAACTCTTTCATGGAAGTTAATACGTTATGCACGTGCCTTGACACAGTCTCCCCGGGAATGTTGGAACCGTTCTTGGATTTCCTGATTTTGCTTCCCTTTCAACACATGGATAAACATTGCAACGCTTTCTTTAACAGCTAAGCCATGTGGACGTTGCGGGACTTGTAACCCAAAATCATTTACTAATGTCTCACATAATGCGGCAAAAACTTCCTTCGGCATGCAAACATTTTTCTCAAATCGACCCATATGGCCCGCATATAGTTCGCATATCCATGTATTCCCGGTTAGTATTGAAGTGCGACACGGCATTTTATCCATGTGTTTTTCGTACCATTCTGTCGCATACTGGCATGCTTGTAGAAATGTGCAGTTCTGTTCTTGTTGCACCTGGACTGCAATTTGATTAAGCATTTCCGTTATTTCATCATTGTTGCTTCCATCCCAGGGATTCATCGCGTCTTCGTGGATACGAAACCTACAAGAGTGGCAGTCTTTCAATCAGTTGGCACGTGATTCATTGACTCAAATTATATTGAAGTTTGCAATTACAAAATGCCGACATTGTTTTTAATGTAAGTAATGTCGTCACCAATGTCATTTGGAACGCATAATCATATGAATTGCACAAAAAAAAGAAGCTGTTCAACTTATGCTTTACAGGGAGGTCATGGTGGTAACAACCACAAAACTAGCCAGCAAACTAAACTAACAATTGATAATATGCGACATATAGGCATTCAAAAGCGTGCAAGGAAAACGTAATTCCCTGTCTTAAAAATAGCCACACAACATATTAAAACATAAACATCCCATTCATTTCCCAAAAACGAAGCACAACCATGCTTCCGTTCCGTCAACCCATGCAGTTAACTAAAACTTTTGGTCACCATAGCTAGCAAGAAAAAAACAAAAACGACAGAATAAAAACATGCACACACCACTATCCTGTTTTAGTATAGTGCCAACAATACCATAAATCAAAGTTTTAAAAAGGAAGAGAAGGACATGCATCTTCAACACTCGTAACACCGCTACATCACATCCGGCGATCCCCAAACAAGTTTGCAAAATGCGCCGACGCAGTACACTGGAGTTGCTTCTGTGTAAGCCATCCAATGATGTGGTCGTCATCAGGCTGGCACATCATCACCTCCCGGTAATCGGCGTTATCCATAAGTGTGGAGGCGAAGTGGAATAACGGCATACCAATCAGGGATGGAATACTGCTCAGTTTATGCATGCACTCCGAAATTGTGTACAGCGATTCGTTGCCTGTGAGGTGCCTCACCGTGACCTGCTGATTCTTCGAACGCACCACATCTGTCAGATTGTTCATGCTTTCCGCAATAACGGACGCACCACTTGTTGCCTTCTTCGAACGCACCACATCTGTCAGATTGTTGATGGCGTCTTTCTTCTTTTTGGCTTTTCAATCGGAACATGCTCCAGTGAAGAATCTGAATCCACGTCCTGTACTCCTGCAGGTATCAGATCAGCAAATGGCTGGGCTCCCAAACTATGCACTGAATCAGATGAGTCATCAGCAGCTTCAGGAAATTTCTCTCCCGAGTAAGGGTGTGCATAATACCGCCGAAACCGCCGAAACCGCCGAAACCGCCAAAACCGAACTGCACCGCCAAGGCAAATTCGTTATTATTTGCCAATCGAACCGCCGATTTTTGGTAAGAAAAATGACAAATTCTAGTGACACTTTTATCAATCCGCCGGTTTCTATTTTTCTTCCAAACCGCACCGACCCGCACCGCTATTAAATCATGTTTTATAAGATTCTAAAAATTCTTTTTTACTTAAGTTTGCTTGTTGTTCTATACCTTAGAATATAGCATTACATTACTGCTCGAGGGGAATTTTATGTATTGTATTTGATCATTGTAGCTTCCACAGATGCTTGTAATGAACTGATGGCATAGTCGTTGATATTATCATGTTGTTGCTACACTTGCTGCATTAGAAGAAAGCATCGCAAGATACTTAATATCACAGTATCTCTCGTCTTTTTTTTACTCTTTGATTTAAGTTTTGTAATTTGAATTATATTTTTTGTAAACCGCCAATCTGCCCAAACCGCCAAGGCAAATCCGCCATTATTTGCCAACCGAACCGTCAATTTTTGATAAGGAAAATGAAAAATTCTAGTGACACTTTTATCAATCCGTCACCCGCCATACGATTTTTATTTTTCTCTCAAACCGCACCGATCCGCACCGCGCGCACCCCTACTCCCAGGGTCCAATGGTGCTTCCCAGTAGCTGATGCCCCCATGAAGACCGTCTCCATCAAGTCACGGTGTTCCAAGGTTTTTTTTCCTGAACTTCGCACACGCCTTGTTGATCTGCAGAAATAGAGATATATGAAAAAGGCAGACGTTATATTTCATTTAATTAATTAAAAGTTAACTGAACAAGTCAAAAATGTACTGGTAAATGACATAGATAAAACTTGTTTGCACATGTACTTACTGATTCCATCTTGTCCCACCACTCCTCAGGTGCCTGAAACAAACCGGTGTCACAGTCAAAGCCTATCCCGGACACTCCTTTGCTTGAATCCATCAACTTTGTCCACGCTTGCCACTCTTTTTTCAAGCTCATGTACTTATTCTTTAACTGTTTCAGTCTATGTTTTTTTTCTATTTTTTTCTCAAATTTCCTTGCCAACGACTTGTACCCTGCTTGGCTGAGGACTAGGAATGGGCGATTTCCTTTACTAATCTCATTTGCAATCAACTGCAGGAAAACTCGAATTGAGTTACTGTCCCATGAGGCCTTGTGGCTGAACTAATTTTGTGTCTCTTCAAGACTGCTGACTTGTCAGTCACAACGCCTTTGCTTTTTGATTGGTTACGCGGCGAAGTACGTGTGGAAGCCATTATTAATGTACGGTTACAAAAGATTACCATCACAAATTTGGTTGTTATATACACACGCATAAGCCATGACACATTAATAACAACAAACAGAGATATAGGATGCTAAAGTTAAATTTGCATATAACCATTGCACATTAATATGGTACGTACACAGGTTCCATGGAAGTTAGTAATGGACAAAAATATGATAGTTAGTATTATGGCTCCCATATGCGACAACATACTACCAACATACTACCAACATACTGACAACATACTAACGTGTTTGTACATATTGACAACATGGTAACAGTGCTTACATACGGCACAACAAAATGACAACGACAATGCAGAGCACATACACAATGGTCTTAAGGACACACAAGGATTGTTGAATGTCTATGACATCAGCCCGCAATTGCATGGCAATTTCATCTCCGGGTGACGCATAGTCTTGGTTCTCTCGCCTTCGTTCTTCACACCAACCAATCCAACTGACACAGGGCTGATGAGTGGAAATTATAGAACTATTAGTTTCATGGGTTGTTAATGTTCATACAGTTATGACCGGTACAGATTGGGTCACTCACCACAGGGCGGGGACAGACAAAGTAGGGACGCCCTGGATTTTTGGTGGACCTGAAAATCTTAACAATATAGAGGCCATGTCCACAGGCACACATTCGTCGTGGCCATGTACTGGAAGTTGCAGTAGAGGTGAACGACGCCATGCTACGCTTTAAATTGCAATTAAATTTACATGAATCAACATGAACACATACAAAGACTAACGCAAGTTTATATTTTATTCCATGATCGAACTACATTGTTTGTAAAAGTATTGTGCATCATGAAATTAGGTATATTGGTAATATATTTTGAAATATATTTTTTATTAGATTTGTGCATATATTGTTAATATATTTTCTAATAATTTTTTTTTAATATATGTTTACTAAAAATTTTACTGACATATATTGTTGAAAATATTTTTTACGAAATTTTGTTTAAGATAATTTTAAAATATTTTTGAATATATTTTGAATATATTTTTTAGTAATTAAATTTTGTCATATATGTTTAATAAAATTTGTACACTCTTTACTTTTTAAATCAAAAATTGTAATATATATTTTAATATATTTTTAATATCTTTGTAATATATTTCTTAATAAACCATATTTTGTAATATATTTGAAATATAATTTTTATATATTTTGGATAAAATTTGTTGTTAATATATATAGATAATATATCTACCTTTCTTCCCAAATTTAGTTTGAAATATATTTTTTTATCTAATTAATATATTGTTTACAAATGAGAATTGAGCATTTCGTATTGAGTAAAAAATATATTCAAATTAATAAATCTATTTTGTAATATATTTTGAATATATTTTATATGATATTTTGAAAATATTTTTGAAAATATTTTTACTATATTTTTTAATAATTAAATTTTGTCATATATGTTTAATAAAATTTTTACACTCTTTACTTTTTAAATCAAAATTTGTAATATATATTTTAATATATTTTTAATATCTTTGTAATATATTTCTTAATAAACCATATTTTGTAATATATTTGTAATATAATTTTTATATATTTTGGATAAAATTTGTTGTTAATATATATAGATAATATATCTACCTTCCTTCCCAAATTTAGTTTGAAATATATTTTTTATCTAATTAATATATTGTTCACAAATGAGAATTGAGCAATTCGTATTGAGTCAAAAAAAAATTGAAATTAATAAATCTATTTTGTAATATATTTTAAATATATTTTATATGATTTATTTGTAGCTTGTATGCTTTGTCTAAGTCTATCTATCTATCTATCTATCTATCTATCTATCTATCTATCTATCTATCTATCTATCTATCTATCTATCTATCTATCTATCTATCTATCTATCTGTCTGTCTGTCTGTCTGTATACTATATATATAACCCAATGTAGTGATCTCTTAAAATACTTCAAATTCTCAATCCTAACATCTCATTAAATTCTTTCCTAGGTGGCACATCTATTATTCTCTCATTCTATTTTCCTATTTTTTCCTCTTTTTTAATATATTTTATTTCACTTTTTAATTACATAGGATATTTTCAAAATATTTACAGATAAAAGATGAGTTTGAAATATTTCAAAAAAATAAATTAATTAATTAAACTATAAATCTCAAAACTTTACTTCTATGACAATATGAAATTGGGCAAAATATTAGAGAACAGAAGAACCCTGTAGAGAAATTAAACAGGTGATTTAACCAATTATGGAAGATTTTTCTTATATGAAAAGAAATATATATTTGAAATCTCATATTATGTTTTTTGCTCTATTTTTTCTTTTGCAAATTTTTTTGTTTGTTTTAGTTTATTTGGTGTATTTAATTTTTTTCTTCATAATCTAAGTTAGTTGTTGAAATTATAATAATGTAGTAGATGCGCTTATGCCTCCAAAATTTATTATTCATTTGTTTTTTAAATTTTACAACTACAACATACAGGAAAAAAAAAGTAGCAATGGCAACAAAAGGCTAAAAGATCAATACAAAGAGTGATGTTTTGTGATGCAGTTGGAGTTCATCCTTTTTTTTAAGAAAATTGTACCAATCAAGTGGAGTATTTGGAACACATTCAAGAGCTTGAAAGAAATTTTTATTCAATCTCATTTATTTTTTATTATATTTTGTTCTTCAATTATATTAATTTATGTGTTCGATTTTGTTGTAATATATAAGGAGTGTGCTCAATTTAAATTCAGACATAAATAAACTTAATTGTGTAGTAGCTCTAAAATATTTTTGCTTATACTTTTATTTTTTTATTTGAGATATTCATGAGTTTAAATTTGTTTCTTTGCATATATGTAGTGAGTAGGATTAAGTTTTTAAATGATAAGTTTCCCTTTTGCAGTAAAAAGTCATCTGCACAATGGAATATTTGAAGCACAAGATTGGATTTCAAAATCCTTAATGAATATACAAATAAATTACTTTGTTTTCAACTCATAATACTCTTTATATATATATATATATATATATATAACGAAAACCAATTATAGACAAGGTTATTTGGATCCATTCAAAAAGCAAAAAACATGTTTTTTACTTAATTAATATTTAATAGTTAATTTCAATTACATTATTGAACGTCATGTAATTTTTAAACAGATTGGATTCAATATAAGAATACTTCAATAAAAGTATTATTCAACTATGTTTGTGTTGAAATTATAAACACATTACATATTAATGATCAAAATTTTAAAATTTAATTTGAATAAATATGTTTTATGTATTTATACAAAAATCATAGGTAATAATTTTTTTTCTATAATTCGTAAATTTTATATTCACGTGTCGCTGCCATAGAAATATTTATGTCATGCGTGTTCTATGGTTAAGACTTTATTATTTAAAATGAATGATTATATTATCATATAACATAAAGTAAAAATAAAACTAACTAAGATGTTAAAAAAAAAGTGATGCTATTTTTTTTTTTTTTAGTAGCTTCAAAATACGAAAGTTGTTGAAATTTATAGGTTATAGACACAAAGAAATTTTTTAAAAAAAAATAGAAAAGTGATCCTTGAATTTTGTTTGTAATTAAATAGCTTTAGAATACAAAAACTGTTAAAAATAGAGTTAAAATTTGTATAATAAGATAACATAAATGTTTATTTTTTAACTACACAAAATTTAAATTTTTAAAAATTACAGATTGCATTTAACTCTTATATAATTTTTAACTTACTACGGTTCTTATATTTGAGTTCTTTTTTTACAAATTTTAAAAAATTATAAGTGACATTTTACTCTTATCTAATTTTTAAACTACTATTCTCTCAAGTTCTTCTATTTATTATTAGAGTTATATTAGATGTTTTTTTTCTTATCAAGTTTATCTTATCTTATTTTTGAATTTTTAAATTTCAACTTTTATTTTTTTCAATCTTCAATTGATATTTACTAAATTTCTCTCTATCTCATTTTTCTAGGATTTATCTAAATTTCTCTTTCTATATTCTTATAATTTATCTCCACATTTACACTTGATTTTTATTTTTTATTTTCAATCTTTATCTATTTATGGGATCTACGCTTACTCTTGATTTTCAATTAAGTTTATTATTTTTTTAGGATTTGTCTAATTTTCACTTTCTATATTCTTATAGTTTATCTTCAAATTCAAACTTAATTTATTTTTATTTTTATCTTATATTTATAGAATCTCACTCTGACCTTTCTTTTTTAGTTGAGATCAATCAAATGTATTATTTAAGTACTTATCTAAATTAATATCATAGAATTTTGTTATTAATTTTTAACATATTTAGTATTGTTTACCACCTTTTGTTACTTGCCTGTGCATAGCACGGGTTACCACTAGTTTAAATGTAAAGGTTTGTACCTTTATATTTTTTAAAAGTTGAGACTGAGGCAAATATATGGGATGCGTCCATGGTTTTAATATGATATTTGAATTTTGAAATTCAAATTTAAAGGATAACTAGCATATCACGGGATAAGATTTAAAAGAATTACTTATGGTTATGTCGAATATATTTTTAAGTTGTTAGCATAAAATTTATGTAATTATAAAAAAAATGTTGATATTTCATAATTGAAGTATAATAAAAATGAAGATTAATCAAATTTGTTCAAAATTCATTGAATAAATAAAATCTATTATAACTATAATTTCAATTGTTGTGAATCTCCTATCAACATTTCTGCGATGGCAATATGATAGTTAGTACTATAATTGATGAAAAACACATATTACGCATTTATAAAATGTTATAAAGTAAAAAAGTTATATTTACGTATTATATATATATATATATATATATTTTATTACCTTTTAAAATGTATCAACATTCTTTAGACCAATTTATATTTAAGACAAAGGTCACCAACGATGCATAATCTACTTGACATCACATAGTTAGTACATATGTGATAAGTGCATAAATACGGTCTTGACATGACGTTATATAATTTTTAATCATCTTAACTCCATTGTGTTGGAAGGAGGATGATCCCCTCCAATCCAAAATCTAGACTAGAGAGCGCTGTTTGGGCACATGGGACCCACTACGGGCCTTATTTTGATAATCTGAATCATTCATTTTGTTGGGCACTTTGTGTATTTCGTCCACAAAAAAATTAGGTTGATCCGATAACTACAACTTATTCAATTTATTGCGTTTGTCACTATAAAAAGGTTTGATTTATTTTTAAAAACACAATTGTTGTCTATTTTTTAAAGTGAAAAATTGAACAAATTATGATTATTGGATCGACTTAATTTTTTTTTGTAGAAAAATGTACGAAGTGTTTGAAAAAATAAACAGCTCAGATCATCGAAAGAAGGCCTATGATAGGCATCACGGGCCCAAAAAGCACCCTCCGGTCTAATGTTTAAACTAGAGGAAATCCTTCTCCTTGTTAGAAAAGGTATGAATAAGTGATTTATAATAAGTTTGATAGTTTTGTACCTTTGATCTCATCTTGAATAATGAGATTTATTAAACTAGTGTTTGTTAGACAATCTCCACTGTATTCTAAGAAAGAATTAAAAGAGAAGAGAGTCTGTTTGATTACAAAAATCAAAACATAATATATAAAAACAGAAAAATAGAAAAATAGATTCTTATTTTGTTAAAAAACAAAAAAAAAATCTTGAAAGGAATAATAATGAAACAAGAAAGTAAACTATGCACTTACAATATTATCTTCTCAAAAATTTTGATCAAGTCTAGTGTTCAACAATATGTTCTTAAGGCAGATTCGTCATCTCCACAGTCCTTAAGGCAGACTTTTTACCTTTACTTCAATAACTATATAATTAAAAAATAAAAAATTCATTGGAGGGTTCGGCTGACACCTCTTCGTATATACTAGCGCCACCCTGCTCATTAGTTGAGAGAGGGATGTTACCAAATCAACTTTTTATTTCCTTTTTGGTTAAGACCTCATTTGGGACTTTCGTGTAAGGAAAAATTACTAATAAATCCCATTTTAATAAATGTTGCTCTAATTAGTTCTAAGTGCTTTTTCTTAAACCATTTAGTCCTTTTTTTATTTTTGGTATGATATATGTTTTTGATATATTGTATATAAAGTTTACATTTTTACCCAATCTCTCTAATTGAAGTTAAACAAAATTCAAAACCCACCATTGAACAACATCATCAACTTCAACATCCGAACCCTTGATTCCAGATCGGAGAAGAAGGTGATCGGCAGAATTGAGGATCAACATTAACCTCAGAAACATCATCAACATAAACATCAACATCATCAACATTGACCTCAGAAATCTCCTGATCGGCGGAATTGAGGATCGTGGAAGCGTCGCGGCTCGGATCGGAGGAGAATTGAGCGGGCAAAGAGTTAAGGAAGTCTTCGGAGTCGGAGGGGAACGAGACTAAGGAAAGCGGTGCTACCGGTCTTCTCAGCATGCGCTCGAATGGAACGCTTCATCATAGTGTTCTTCCCCATCAACACCATCGACTCATCTCGCAGTCCCTTGCGAATGTTCTGAAGCTGGTTCGATCCGACATTATCGGCGGCGACGATCAAGATCTGAGAGTAGATATCGAGAAGCCTGCACAGCTTAGTGTCGTAGGAGCTTTTCCTCTCGGCCTTGGAAGCTTTCACCACTATTGTTGCAGACCTTAGCGTTAGGGTTAGGGTTTCAGAGAAAAAGCGGCCAACAAACGCAGTTGATGTTGATGATGTTCACAATGTTGATGATGATGTTCGAATATATTGGTAAAGATGTAGTTGATGTTGATGATGTTCACAATATTTGATGATGTTTGTTGATGTTTGATGTTGTTTTGTTGATGTTTGATGTTGTTGATGTTTGAACATTATCTTCATGCTGGGCAAAAACAATGTTTGTTCTGAATGTTCTTGATGTTTGTGGGTGTTTCAAATATCAGATCCATTTAAAAAAAATTCACCACCTCGATTTCGCCTTGCCCTCACAATGTTTGATGATGTTGGTGATGTTTGGAAAATGAGAGAAATCTAAAAAATGCCTATAGTAAGCTTTTTGGATTTTTTTGTCATTACAACATTATTAAAAACTTACATTTACCCTCCATCAAAAAAATATTACGTATTAAATAAATGGATACATACGTAATTAACATTCAAATAGGACTTATTAGTCTATAAAATAAAAGGCAGGACCAAATGGTTTAACAAATTAAGATTTGGGATTTATTGGTGCTTTGTCCTAAATTTTTTGACTTTTTTAACTTTTACAAGAAAAAAAATAAAATAATTATATTTTGAATGTGACATTTTATCATATTTGATTAAAATAATTAATTTTATCTTATATAATTATTTTAATCCAAATAAACATGCCAAACATAACCTAAAAAATGGGTCAAACTCACCGTTTGATAAACGTGCTTATTAGTGTAAACTCACATATCACTTGTTATCCGTTTATTTTGAGATAAAATATTTTGCTTATATTTTATTGTGCAGTTGAATAGAAAGTAAATAAAACATATTTTAAAAAAATAAATATTATATTAAAAAAATTATTTATAAGTCCTATTAAGGAGACTTATACTACATATGGTCCTACTAAAAAACTTATATTCTCACAAGTCCTGTGGGAAGTTTGTTGACACATTTACCCTCAATATTAGTTGTTAATATTATAAATAATAACAAAACCATACATAGGAAATTAAATGTTACCATAGATCATATTTATATAAACGTAACGTAACGTGACACTTACATAAATGTAACGTGACACCTATGATTTATGGTAACATGCAATTTCCTATAGGAAATTGCATGTTACCATAAATCATAGGTGTCACGTTACATTTATGTAAGTGTCACGTTACGTTACGTTTATATAAATATGATCTATGGTAACATTTAATTTCCTATGTATGGTTTTGTTATTATTTATAATATTAACAACTAATATTGAGGGTAAATGTGTCAACAAACTTCCCACAGGACTTGTGAGAATATAAGTTTTTTAGTAGGACCATATGTAGTATAAGTCTCCTTAATAGGACTTATAAATAATTTTTTTAATATAATATTTATTTTTTTAAAATATGTTTTATTTACTTTCTATTCAACTGCACAATAAAATATAAGCAAAATATTTTATCTCAAAATAAACGGATAACAAGTGATATGTGAGTTTACACTAATAAGCACGTTTATCAAACGGTGAGTTTGACCCATTTTTTAGGTTATGTTTGGCACGTGTATTTGGATTAAAATAATTATATAAGATAAAATTGATATATTTTAATTAAATATGATAAAATGTCACATTTAACCTATAATTATTTTATTTTTTTTCTTATAAAAGTCAAAAAAATTTATCCCAAACGAAACTTTTTAACTCCAAATTAAAATAATTAAAAAATCAAAAAATCAACTCAAATCTCAAACGAGTACGTTAAATTTTTTTTGTTTTTGCTATTCCAATTTTTTTTTTTTGTACCGTGTTTTTGATTTTGGGGTCAAGATTGTTGATAACAAAAATTTGCTCATCAAAACTCATACAATTCAAAATCCATACACGAACGGGAGATTTTTTTTTTTAAAAAAATGTCTTTTATGAACTATTTTTAAAATTCATAATCAAACATTTCAATCAAAAATTTTGTTTTTACAAAATATGCATACTGTATTTTTGTAAAAAAACGAAATATTAGACGATGTTGAAAATATGTAATTGAAGAAATGTTTTTGTGAAATAATTTATACAAATTGTAACAATTTTTTTTTGCATCATAATTTCATATGTTGAATATTTTGTGTGTGTGTGTGTGTGTTGGGCATGACAATTTTGATCAAAAATTTCACAAATTTTTTCAAAAGTCATAACCAAGCCAAACTTGTCAAATTAAAAAATTCTTTTAACCCAATATTTTGCAAAACTCTTGTTTCGACGACAAAAAAAAGAAAAGAAAAAGAAAACTGTGTTGTGAAAATACGTATGTATTTGCAAAATAAACTATTACTCCAATCCATTTGACCACATTTGTTAACAATTGTACAAATGTTTTTTTTTCTGATCGTCAAATTAATTTTGTATCGGTTCATTTTATTTTATTTTTTATATATATTTTTTTGAATAGAGGAAGCTTTAAACCAGAGAAACCCAAAAATAGAGGGAAACACATCCCAAAAGAAAGCTCACAGCAACAAACAGAGGAAAAGCCTAAGCCAAGAGGATTTAAGAAGTAAAGCAAGCTCTGTTGGGGGGAGGGGGTTGGCAACCCAATCAAGAGGAAAGCGACCATGGAGAAAGGCTTGGGTCACCCAATGAGCAGCCTTGTTGGTAGTTCTCGGCCTCCAACTAAAAGAGAAGCTCCCTTGAGCTTCCATCCGCTTAATATTGGTAAATATTGCACCACACTCCCAAGGCGAAACATTTTCAGAGACATACAGGTGAATATCAACTTGGTTATCCCCTTCAATCTCCACTTGGGGTCACGATTTTGCATGACAAAAATTCACAGTTGCCAATACACAAAAAGATTTCATGATGATCTAAAAGATTTTATTTTTTAATTCGTACATAAAGAAATCTTTAAAAAAAATTGATTTTTTTTTTTACTTTGATGACATTAATTTTTTTTTTTAATCTTTAACAAACAAAAACAAAATGTCAAAAATAACATAATTTACATTTCTCATATATACAGAAACAATCTTGTAATCTACTTCCAATTGTCCCCACCAACAAATCTAAAGTTATTGTGCTCGCGTTCGCATTGCCAAGGCACAAGCAATAGTAGCCCTCACATTGGCCATTTTAATGTCTTCATCTCCTGGTATAATTATATCTCCAATCATTGTCATTGTTGGGTATTATATCTCCAATCATTGTCATTGTTGGGTGATCAAGAAGGTCCGGCACTTTTTAGTCCTCGGCATTTTGTATATTTGCGTTACTTCATCAATGAGATTATTTCGTCTTATGAAATTATGTAAGGCTATTGATGCTGCAACTAAGAGAACTTGTACTCTCTGAAAATCGTATTTCATAATGTTTCTCAAGATGTCCCACCTTGATTTCTACGTACCATCACAAATAGTCTTCAATGACATATTTGTCACAAAATATTATTTATTATGAAAATTATATATGTATTTGTTACAACAAAAATATCAATTGCAAGAACTTAACAAATAACATAAAATGAACAAATTGATTTAAAGATGTAAAAAAAATATCAACCTATATTTTCGTATATATATATACCCATACATCTCATAAAAATAAAAATAAAAATAAAAATTCTTACTACAACAATTTATCTATATATTGCAACAAAAACAAATCTAGAAATTTTTTTTGAAAAATTAGAGATGAGAAGTTCAGAGACCTAACAACCTTATCAACACACAATGTTCACCAAAATCTCAAACTAAAAACAAAATGCCCAAATAGTAACTCATAACAAGTAATGGGACTATGAATTTCTACATAAGCTGTGAACTAACCAAAAGAAATGGTCCTCCCTTTCGAATTCTTACCAAAACAAGTTGTGAGGCAAGTCAATCTCTCTCTAGCGTACACGAACATTGCTAAGGGTTTGATTGCGAAGTAAATAGACATTACTATGCACTCATTGAGAAATATGTTCAAATTGTCCTATAGCTTCAGGGTTGCTAGTTTCCAAATTCAACTATTGATTTTGGATTATTAGGTATTCAAAACGTGAGAATCAAGGATGTAGTAACAAACATGACCCTATGAGGTGCCCACTTCAAGCAAGAAGCAATGCCGATGTAGCTAATCCAGATTGCCAACTATGCATTGAGGATAGAGCAGTGTATAGTTATGCAAATAATTATTCCCATGTTCAAACAACTCTTTTCATTATCCACCATGTAAAGTTATGCCATTTTTAAAATTATCTGTAGAAGCTAGTAGTGTTTTTGGGTGATGAGGCATGTATAGATACAAATAGTTTGAGAATGAAGTACCTTCATAAACTTACCCAAATTAAACCTGTTTGAATTTTTAAATATTCAATTAATTGGTTGTTAACTTAGGATTGTTGGTAGCAAAAAGTAACTTGAAGACTCAAATTTGGCCTGCCAACAAGCTCTAACTTTAAAGGACTCATCATCATGCATAAACTAGAAGTCTACAATACAACTACTAATAGATTCAATATGTAGCGAACTCTCAACTAAAAAAAATCATTTTTTGTGACTGCTGGATGCTGCACAAATAACAAAAATGCAGTCACAAAAAATCTTTTGCGATGATCATGTAACGGCAAATAGGGAATGCAAATGTGGGGTGGAAAATACTTTTGCGACCGCAATACAGTAGTCACAAATTATTTGCGATAGGAAAATGCTAGAGGTCCCAAATTTTCTACCAAATAAATGACCAAATGTCTCACATGGGTGTGGGATCCGCAATTTTGTGGATCCCACACCCATGTGAGACATTTGGTCATTTATTTGGTAGAAAATTTGGGACCTCTAGCATTTTCCTATCGCAAATAATTTGTGACTACTGTATTGCGGTCGCAAAAGTATTTTCCACCCCACATTTGCATTCCCTATTTGCCGTTACATGATCATCGCAAAAGATTTTTTGTGACTGCATTTTTGTTATTTGTGGCAGCATCTAGCAGTCACAAAAAATGATTTTTTTTAGTTGAGAGTTCGCTACATATTGAATCTATTAGTAGTTGTATTGTAGACTTCTAGTTTATGCATGATGATGAGTCCTTTAAAGTTAGAGCTTGTTGGCAGGCCAAATTTGAGTCTTCAAGTTACTTTTTGCTACCAACAATCCTAAGTTAACAACCAATTAATTGAATATTTAAAAATTCAAACAGATTTAATTTGGGTAAGTTTATGAAGGTACTTCTTTCTCGAACTATTTGTATTTATACATGTTTCATCACCCAAAAACACTACTAGCTTCTACATATAATTTTAAAAATGGCATAACTATACATGGTGGATAATGAAAAGAGTTTTGTTTGAACATGGGAATAATTATTTGCATAACTATACACTACTCTATCGTCGATGCATAGGTGGCAATCTACGACAGCCACATAGGCATTGCTTCTTGCTTGAAGTGGGCACCTCGTAGGGTCATGTTTGTTACTGCATCCTTAGTTTTCACGTTTTGTATACGTAATAATCCAAAATCAGCTGTTGAATTTGAAACCGGCAACCCTTAAATCGTAGGACAATCTAAACATATTTCTCATTGAGTGCACAATAAAGTCTATTTACTTCGCAATAAAACCCTCAACAATGTTCCTATACACTAGAGAGAGATCGGCTTGTCTCGCAACTTGTGTTTTGATAAGAATTCAAAAGGGGGAACCATTTCTTTGGTTAGTTCACAGCTACGTAAAAATTCGTAGTCTCATTACTTGTCATGGGTTATTGTTTAGGTGTTTTATTTGTAGTTAGAGATTTTGGTGAACATTGTGTGTTGATAAGGTTGTTAGGTCTCTAAGCTTCTCATCTCTAATTTTTCAAATTTGTTTTAGTTGCAATATATAGATAAATTGTTGTAGTAAGAATTTTTTTATTTTTATGAGATGTATGGGTATATATATATATGAAAATATAGGTTGATATTTTTTTTACATCTTTAAATTAATTTGTTAATTTTATGTTATTTTTCATCTAAAAAAAATTGTTAAGTTCTTGCAATTGATATTTTTGTTGTAACAAATGCATATATAATTTTTATAATAAATAATTATTTGTAACAAATGTCATTTAAGACTTTGCGATGGTACGTAGAAATCAAGGTGGGGCATCTTGAGAAACATGATGAAATACAATTTTTGGAGAGTACAAGTTCCCTTAATTGCAACATCAATGGCCTTACATAATTTCATAAGACAAAATATTCTCATTGATGAAGTAATGCAAAATATACAAAATGATAAGGACCCGAAGCACCGGGCCTTCTTGACCACCCAACAATGATAACAATTGGAGATATAGGCCTCGTTTGGGAAGTGGCTATTTTAGAGGCTTTTTGGCTTTTTGACTATTTTAGTAGGCTATTTTAGTTTTTGTGTTTGGGAAGATGGGATAGATTTTTATTTGAGTTGGTGTATTGAAAAATGTGTTGAAATGATGTTTGTAATTAAAATGACAATTTTATCCCTATTCTCACATTTTTCAAAGTAAATCAATAGGGGCAAAATTGTAATTCTACTACCTGTCACTGTGACAGTCTACCACTGTCACAGTGACAGCCACTGCCGGCCTACTTTTCTTTTTTTTTTTTGAAAACCTTTTGATTTGGAGGCTTTTAGGCTATTTTTGTTTTGGAGGCTATATTAGCCTAAACCACCTCTTTCTAAACGGCGCCTATATGTATATTTTTTTACAGCTATATATATGTAATATTATACATTATGTTAAAATAAAATAAATCTTACAATCCACTATTTTAACAAAATAATTTGCGATTTGATAACAATTAAATAGTAGCTGGGGGCAATCGTCCCACCAAGTTTAAAAAAAAATAAAAATAAAAGTATAGCAGTATTCATTTTGAATATTATAAAATTATATAGGTGCCCTGCCCTCTAAGACTTTAGAAAAATTTAATACCCAATATTTTATTAGCATTTGCGTAGCTTGAAGTTAGAATTCTGCGTTTGTCCTAGGAATAGAGTGTATAAAAGGAAATTGGCCTTATGTTTTGATTACAAGAAAACAATTCTTAGTTTTTTAATTAATTGAAAGTTTATTGCTAGTGGGTTTTAGGCTTTTTGCTATACAAAAGGGACAGAGAGAGAAAATAGGGACATTCTATTACAATAGGGTTATCTTTTAGCTTAGTGGCTATGGATTATTAAACATGGATTGGTCAAAGAGAGAGAAGCTTTGGCAGTTTGACCTCCTCTCGCTTACAGAGATCATAATAACATGGGAGGAGTCCTAAGCATGTGGCCACATGAAGCTAATTTCTTGCCATGTGATATAGTCCCAATTCCCCAACTAAATCAAGAAGTGATTTATAGTATCCCTCAAAAGGACCAAACTACCCCTTGTGAGAATTTGGCTGTTTGCTGGTATAGTGCGTTGTTTTTAATGCCCTAGGATGGATATTTTTGTCATTTAAGAAAAGTTTACAAGTGGTAGATATCATGTCTGGTTCTTGAAAAGCTGCATCAAGATTTGGGTAGCTCTTAACTAATCTAGACAGCTAATCAACCCCAAGGGTAAATCTTTGCTGAGAATTATATATGAGCTGTGACTTAATTATTTGTATAACCACATAATCTTTAACAAATCAGTGACCCTCCTCCTGAGCTTGATGATTAATGGAGATGATTAGGGTTGAAAACATAACAGAACAAATTAGCATCAAAATATAATGTTTAATATACTAACCAAATTAAGATTAAAAGATCAATGTTTAAAATCATCCCAAGGAGAATGGTAGTTTGAATGAAGTGATTTAGTTGGGTTTCAACCCAAGAGATTGGACCATTTTCACAGTAAGCGTAAAGGGTTGTAATACAAGGAAAATTATTGAGTAGTTTCAGAATAATATTATGACATTGCACGTAGTTTTTCCAACCAATAAGGTTGCACAAAAGGAGATGGATGACCTCATCTCCCACCAAGCCGTCCAGCTGTCCAAAGTCTCTACCTATTTTGTGACTATTGCTCTTATTAGTCTGAAAGTACTATGTTAGCATGTTCAGTTGGTGTTTCAAAACTACTAAATTGGTAAGCTGACCTTGTCTTTCATCCAACTAACCAAAGTGGTTTAGATTAGTTCTACCCATTATGTGATTACTACTCTTATTAGTTCAAAAGAATCATGTCAACGTGTTGAGTTGGTGTTTCAGGAATATTGAACTAGTAAAACAAGAACTTATTATTGCTATATTGATTCAATGATTATGTCACAAGTAATATGCATGTCTACATGTAGTGTTTTGAAATTTTTT